>PVJN01007929.1:0-67347 GCA_004026805.1 Lasiurus borealis | reverse complement strand
AAGTAAGTAAATAAAACTGCATTTGTTCTCTTGTGAAAACACACACAATATAAAGTGTTAGATTTTTTAAAAGACTCAGTGTATGCTGCTTATAAGAGACAAACCAAAATACATGAAAATATGAAAATGAATAAATTTAATGGAAAGGATGGATCAAATATGTCATTTAAACACCTAATCCAAGAAAGCAAATATTATTATATTAGTATCAGAGAAAGTAAACTTTAGGGCATGAAGCTATTACTTAATATAAAGAGGGAAATTCCATATTGAAAAAAGAATTAATTCAACAGTAACAACAACAACAAAAAACAGTGCTAAATTAATATGCACCTAGCCCTAGCTGATTTTGCTCAGTGGATAGAGCATCGGCCTGCGGACTAAAGGATCCCAGGTTTTATTCCTGCCAAGGGCACATGCCTGGGTTGCAGGCTCGATCCCCAGTAGGGACATGCAGGAGGCAGCCGATTAATGGTTCTCTCTCAACATTGATGTTTCTCTCTGTCACTCCCTCTCTAAAATCAATAAAAACCTTTTTAAAAAATATTAATATGCACCTAAAAACACATCTCTAAAATGCATAAAGCAGCAGTTTACAGAATAAAAGGATAGACAATTCCAATAATATATGAAGAATTCAGCCAGGACCGGTTTGGCTCGGTGGATGGAGTGTCGGCCTGCGGACTGGGGGGGTCCCAGGTTCAGTTCTGGTCAGGGGCATGTGTCTTGGTTGCGGGCACATCCCCAAAGGGGGATGTGCGGGAGGCGGCTGGCTGATGTCTCTCTCTCATCGATGTTTCTGACTCTCTGTCCCTCTTCCTTCCTCTCTGTAAAAAATCAATGAAATGTGTTTAAAAAAAAAATTCACCACAGCTTTCCCAGTAACTTGTAAAATAATAAAAACATAAAAATATAGATACCTAAACAACACTACCATCAATTTTAGCTAATTAATATTTATAAAATACTATGTCCCCCAAAAACAGAATATACATTCTTTTTAAGTGCACATGAATCATTTATCAAAACATGTTTTCAATCCATAAAGCAAGTTTTAACAAATTTCAAAAGTCAAAAGTTTCATAGTGTATTATTTCTTTTGTTATTATTTAAATATATTTTTATTGATTATAGAGAGGAAGGGAGAGGGAGAGAGTAACAGAAATATAAATGATAAGAGAGAATCATTGATTGGCTGCCTTCTGCACACCCCCAACTGGGAATTGAACTCACAACCCGGACATGTGCCCTTGACCAGAATCAAACCCGGAACTCTTCAGACTACAGACTGATGCTCTATGCACTGAGACATACCAGCTAGGCTATAGTGTATTATTTCTGATCACCAGAATTTAGAAATCTCAAAATATTTAGAAATTAAGGAACACACTTCATAAAAATAATCCATGAATCAAAGAAGTAAGCACAATGGAAGTAATCAAATATTCTGAGCTGTCTATACTGGAAATACAACCTATCGAAACCTGTGAATTGCAGCTAAAGCAGTATTCAGAAATAAATTTTTAGATCTGTATGCATATATTAGAAAAATGGTTATAAATCAATGATCTAAGCTTCTAATGCAAGAAATCAGAAAAAGAACCTCAAAGGAAATCCAAAGGAAGCAGAAAGAAGGAAATAGTAAATATTAGAGCAGAAATCAATAAAGTAGAATACACACAAAGTGGAGTATATCCACATAGACAAATATTGTTTATTAAATTAATAAAATTGAAAAACTCCTAGGAAAACTGAATAAGAAAACACAATATACCAATATGCATTTCTCAATACATATACAAGGACTTGGGTCCAAATCAATGAGGAAAAAAATAATGTTATAAATGAGCAAAAAAATTTAAATAGACACTTGGGAAAAAAAAGATGTACAAATGGTCAATAAGCATATAAAAAAGCTCTATACCATTAGTCATCAGAGATATTCAAATTAAAACATAATGAGAGACCATGTTATACTCTTTAAAATAATCAACATTTAAAGGAATGATAGTAGTTCCACACCTCTTCTTCTTTTCTTTCTTTCTTCCCTTCTATTTCCTTCCCAAAAAATTCAGTCCTAGAGCCATTATGATGAGCAGAGCAGGTGAAATCATATAGTATTTGTCTTTCTCTGACTGATTTATTTCACTTAGGTAATACCTACTAAGTTCATATATACTGTTGCAAACGATAAGATTTCATTCTTTTTATGGCCTAATAATATTACATTACACACACACACACACACACACACACACACACACACACATACATGAGGCTCGATGCACAAAATTTGTGCATGGAGGGGGCATGCCCTCAGCCCACCCTGCACCCTCTCTAATCCAGGATCCCTCAGGGGATGTCCAACTGCCACTTTAGGCTCAATCCTCCCTTTGGGCTGGGTGGCCCAGGATCGGGCCTAAACTGGCAGTCAGACATCCCTCTCACAATCCTGGACTGCTGACTCCTAACACTCACCTGCCTGCCTGCCTGGTTGCCCTTAACTTCCCCTCTATCCCCGCCAGCCTGATCGCCCCTAACTGCCTCTGCCTACTGGCCTGATTGCCCTAAATGCCCCCTCCCACTGGCCTGCTACCCCTTACTGCCCCCCCTGCTGGCCTGGTTCCCCCTACTCCCCCCCTCTGCCAGTTTTGATGCCCCAACTGACACCCCCCCCCACCAGCCTGGTCTGGTTTCCCCACACAGCCTGCTTGTTCAGTCATTTGGTCGTCCCTCACTAACCCCCCTGCCAGCCTGGTTGTAGGCAGCCATCTTGTGAGGGCATGAGGGTTAATTTGCATATTACCTCTTTATTATATAGGATTTTTAAAATGAACTTTATATGTCACCACTTTTTATCCATTTGTCTATTGATGGGCACTTGGGTAGATTCCATAGCTTAGCCATTATAAATAATGTTGCAACGAACATAGGGGTATACATACAGTGGTACCTCGAGATACAAGTTTAATTTGTTCCATAACCTTGAGGCGTGGGAAACTATGAGACGCTTGAGTCACAGTAAACTGGTGGGTCCTGTGCAGCTGGCCGATCCGCGTGATTACTTCTATCTCAAATGTTGCTCGTATTTCAAAGCAAAAATCGCTCTCTCTACGCCTCGTATCTCAAAAATCTCGTATGTTAGAGCACTCGTTTCTAGAGGTACCACTGTATATATTCTTTAGAATTAGTATTTTGAATTCTTTGGCTACATTCCCAGAAGTGGAAATGCTGGGTCATAAAGCAATTCCATTTTTTAATATTTATTTATTTATTTATTTATTTATTTATTTATTTATTTATTTATTTATGAGAGAGAGAGGGGCGGGCGGGGGGGGGGGAAGGGAACAGAGAGGGAGACATCAATGTGAGAGAGACACATCAATTGGTTGTCTCCCACATGTACCCAACCAGGGCCAGGGATTGGGCCTGCCCTTGACCAGAATCAGACCCACAACCCTTCAGTCCGCAGGTGGATGCTCTATCCACTGAGTCAAACCAGCTATGACTAAATGCCATTCTTCACTAAAAATCAACCAAACACCCAAACAAACGAAAAGAAACTTCCTTGGAGAAATGTCTGATTCCAGGGGTTGGCAGAAAAATACAAGGTGATCTTGGATATTCTTATGCCAGAAAGCAAAGAATTATTCCAAAAATATTTGGGACATGACAGAGGACAAAAGCTTGCAGGGTCAAATCTGGTACATTTTGACTATCAAAATAAATAATGATAGTAATAGATTACTTTCCATTGGCGCACACAGGAAACTATGAATTCATACAGATATCAATTCATCCATCAAAATTTGGGAAGCAATGCAATAGAATTTAATCTCAGAATACCTCACTATAGAAGTACTGATTACAAAAGAAAAACTTTTCACTGAAGAAACCTTGCAAGACACTGCCTTATTCAAATGATCAAAGTGAACATCATCAGTATGAGAACAAATTAAATTCATATGCTTTTCTGCTCAGTTGTCCTGTGTGTCAAATGACTCATACACTTGGTTGGCTGCCTAGATAAGCTGATGGGAACTTGGCTTGGAAGGGCTACAAAAATAAATAAATAAAGTTCGTGTGTTTCTATGATAATGTTGCCAAAGATGCATAACCTGAATGTAATTATGGAAAAACATCAGACAAACCAAAATTTGGGGCCATTCTACAATATATTTGGCTTAGAAACTTAGAAATTTTTAAAAAGAAAACCGAGAACAGTCCCAGTTTGATGGAGACTAAAGAAATTTGACAACTAAATGCAACATATACTTTTTAAACTGGGTCTTTTTACTAGAAAGAACATTATTGGGACAATTCTTAAAGCTTAAATAGTGGTTGTAATGAACCAATATTAACTTCCCAATTTTGATGGTTATGTAGGAGAGTGTCCTTGTTTGTATGAAATACACACTAAAGAATTACAGGGAGCCCTGGCTGGTTTTGCTCAGTGGTTAGAACATTGACCCCTCGGACCAAAGGATCTTGGGTTTGATTTCCGGTCAAAGGAAATTAACTTGGTTGTAGGACTCCCTCTCTCTCTCTCTCTCTCTCTCTCTCTCTCTCTCTCTCTCTCTCTCTCTCTCAGAATTGAACCCACAACCCTTTTAAACTCCCTCCTTCCCTTCCTCCCTCCCCCTCAGCCCTCCCTTCTACTCTGTCTAAAAATCAATGGGGAAAATATGCTCTGGTGAGGATTAAAAATATAAAAAGAATTACAGGGAGATGGGACATCAGGCAATTTATTCTAAAATGGTGACAAAAAATGTTCTTTATACTGTACTTGCAACTTTCGTGATTGTGCTGAATTAAAAAGAACTGTTAAAATGATAATCACACACACATAAAAAACAATACTGTGTGTTGGTGAGGCTGTGGAGCAGCTGTCCCATATGGCTGGAGAGTGATTAAAGGGTAAAACACTTTGAAAAAATGTGTGTCCGTTTCTTATCAAATTAAAGTTATACTTATCCTATGACCCAGTAATTCCACTCATAAAATGTCCATAAAGTGGTTTGTACCAGAATGTTCTCAGCAGATTTATTTGACATGGCCCCAAATTAGAAAGAACCCAAATATCCATTAATAAGTGAATGGATAAATAAATTGTGGCTTATCCATATAATGGAATACTATTCAACAATAAATAGAAGCAACGTACTAACACACAGAACAACATGGGTGAACCTCAAAAGAGTTATGTTGAGTGAAAGAAGTCAGACATAGATGAGTTTATGTTTATGATTCCATTTATATGAAGTTCAAGAACAGTCAATACTAAACCATAGAGATTGATTTAAGCCCTAGAGAGCACTATTCCAGATACACCACAATTGTGGGTTAGATCCCTAGTCAGGGCACATACAAGAATCAACCAATCCTATCTAATAAAAGAGTAATATGCAAATTGACCATCACTGCAACACACAAGATGGCCACCCCTATGTGGTCAAAGATGGCTGCCCCCATGTGTACACAAGATAGTCACCACAAGATGGCCAATAGGGGAGGGCAGTTGGGAGGTACAGGCCTGCAAAGGAGGGGAGTTGTGGGCATTCAGGCCTGCAGGGGAGGGAAGTTGGGATGGACCAGGCCTAAAGGGGAAGGAAGTTGGGAGGGATCAGGCCTAAAGGAGAGGGCATTTGGGAGGGGAACAGGCATACAGGGGAGGGCAGTTAGGGACAACCAGGTCTGCAGGGGAGGACAGTTAGGGGCAACCAGGCCTGCAAGGGAGCAGTTAGGCATCAATCAGGCTGGCAGAGGAGTGGTTAGGGAGTGATAAGGCTGGCAGGCAGAAGCGGTTAGAGGCAATCAGGCAGGTGAGTGATTGGGAGCCCACAGTCCTGGATTGTGAGAGGGATGTCTGACTGCTTATTTAGGCCCAATCCCATTGGATCAGACCTAAACGGGCAGTTGGACATCCCTTGAGGCGTCTCAGATTGGAGAGGGTACAGGCTGGGCTGAGGGACACTCCCCCTACCCCATGCACAAATTTTGTGTGCCGGGCCGGCCTCTAGTCTATACTAATAAAAGGGTAAAATGCTAATTAGACCAGGTCAACCAACCATCTTCTGGACTTCTGACTTTCTTATAGACAAAGCCACTGTGCTGGGGGCTAAGCAGAGATGGTTAGGGGTAATCAGGCCGGCCGGCAGGGGAGGGCAGTTGGAGGCCATCAGGCAGCAGGGGAGCAGTTAGAAGCCAGTGGTCCCAGACTGCAAGAGGGATGTCTGACTGCCAGGAGTCCCAGATTGCAGAGGGTGCAGGCTGGGCTGAGGGACCTCCCAACCCCGCACCTCATACACAAATTTCATGCACCAGGCCTCTAGTCTATATATAAAAACTTTCAGTGACCATTACGATCAGAAATGACTGGAACAACCAGTTGACCAGTTGCTATGATGCATACTGACCACTAGGGAGCAGACACTCAATGCAGGAGCTGTCCCCTGGTAGTCAATGTGCTCCCACAGCCAACCTCTCATGGCCAGCCAACCTCCCGTGGTCCCTCCCCTCATCCCTACCCCCAGCCAACAGGCCCCAATTGGTCTACTGCCTACCCACCATGGTGGCAGCATGGCGGCAAGGGAAGGAGGAGGGGAGGTGGGGAATCGAGTGGTGGCAGGGCACCAAAGGCAGCACTGGCATCCAGCACCTGTTTCTTTTGTGCCCCACCCAGTGACCTTTGCCTCCTCTCCCAACTCTGCCAGGGCCTTCGGGCTCTGGGATGGGACGGGGAACCAAGGTGGATGGCGGTAGATGCAGCCCCTTTCCCAAGGGGTCTGAGGGCTGGCTTCCTCCTCTGGGCTGGAGACCAACCTCCTGCGCCCATCCCTCCCCCTGTCTGGTAGGCCCTGATTGGCCTGCCCCCGCCCACCACAGTGGCCATGCAGAGATGAGGGAAAGAGGAGGAGGGAGAGGTGAGAAACTGTGTCTGCATTCGATGTCCTTTCCTTCTGTGCCCAGCCCAGCAACCGTTGGCCAGACCTAGGGTCTCCATTGTGCACGAATTTATGCCCTGGGCCTCTAGTGAATGCATAAATAAGTGGAACAACAAATCTCAATCTCTCTCTTTCCTTCCTGTATCTTTCTCTAAAAATCAATTAAAAAAAAAATGAATGATATATGCCCATAAAAAAGCTAAACTAAAAAAAAAAAAAAGTTCAAATGGGTGAAAGAGTCAAGCCATAAATAATAGAAAATAGAGGTTAATATTTACCTTATTTCCGAATGACAAGTTAACTTTTTAATATTAAAAAGCAATATTAGGAATCTAAAAATATATTTTTTGCTGTATAAAAACATTAAGACATAAAATTAAGTGCAGTAGGAATTTGGGGAAATTTATAAAAGCATAATATTTGACACATTAATAGACAAAGTATATAAATTCTAGGAAGGAAGGAAGAATGGAGGGAGGGAAGGCAGGAGATAGAAAAAAAGGAAAGAAAAAGAGGGAAAATGAAGGGAGGGGAGGAAGTTGGGAAGGAAGAAAAGGAAAGAAGGGAGAGAGCACCAAATGGCTAACCAACAAGTGAATAAAAATTGAACTGAAATTCTACCTATCAAATTAGCAAACATTGTTACATTAGAGTATTTGACAGCAGTCATAGAGTGCAAGATGACTTCTTGGTCACTACTATATATTGCTACATTTCTAGAAACGTAGTAATGTATATAAATAATCTTTAACATGTTTATATTCTTTGAAGCAGAAATATCACTTTTTGGACTCTGTCTAAAGGATGTAACTTTTAAAAATTGCTCTCCTAGGATTATTCATAATATCCAAAATAATAAAAATAACCTAAATGCCAACACGATGGGACTAATTAGTTAAATCGAGAATATCTGTTTGATGGATTAATCTATCATTAAGTGGTGTTTACAATGAGTTTTTAGCGATAAGTTTTTTCTTTTTATGCTTTTTTAAATATTCAAGATAAATTAAGGATAGTCAGACTGGACTCCAGTTTGGCTCTGAAACAGACATTTCCCGTAGTTGAAAAACCAGTCTCTAGACACACCACCTTTCCACCAGGCTACATTGTGTTTCAAATATATTAAACGTGAAATGTACTTCCGCCCCCATATACATCACTCAGGGTTTGTTCAGGAAAACACAGCCCCTCTACGTCTTCTGGGTACAAAGGGTTTAATGCTGCATTAGGGGCTTACACGATTGTGGGAAGAGCGAAGGGAGCGGCGCTCAGGGCGGCGGCAGAGAAGCTGCACTGGACACTGGAGGTCTCTGCCTGGGGCGGTAGTTCATCTGGTAGTCACCACCTCTAGGGGATAATAGGTTTCCTTTTTTCCTTAAGCCTTCCAAATCTCCCCCACCCCGCTCCCGCCCAATTCCTTTCATGCAAACTCCAACCTGCAAGGAGGGGGTGCATTCTGGGAGGGGGCATTCTGGGTAGTGTAGTTCCCTGCCGCTCTGCATTGCGGAGGAGGGGAGGGGGTGGTGCTGAGTGCAAGAACAGTCTCCAGCGCCACGTGCCAGTTCTGAGACTCAGAGTCAGGCGAGCAGTCAGGCCACAGGTGTCAGGGTTAAAGAGAAAAATAATCTGGACTCTTGATAACCGAGGTTGTATTGTATAGATTTCATTACTAAAATAATTCATTCTTCACATGTATGGCATTCCCCACTTACTTTATTAGAAATTTGCAAAACAAAGGACAAAGCTATGTGATTTAAATGGAGGTATACAACTTTTTAAAGAAAGTTTAGAAAATGAAACTTTTAAAAACCGTTCCCTTGAAACCCTCATGCAGCAGTAGGAATGTAAAATGGTGCGGCTGCTGTGGGAAATGAGTCTGACAGTTCCTCCAGCCTGCTTCTTTCGGGCATGATAAAACTGTTCCCAAGTTAGATAGTGGTGATTGTACAACTCTGTGAACACACTGAACATCATTGAATTGTACATTAAAAAAAAAAAAACCGTGGTAGAACATCATAACAAAATTTATCATTTGAACAATTTTTTAAAACCCTCATCCAAGGACATACCCTATTTCCCCGAAAATAAGACAGTGTCTTATATTAATTTTTGCTCCCAAAGATGCACTAGGTCTTATTTTCAGGGGATGTCTTATTTTTCCATGAAGAAGAATACGATACACATTTTTTGTTGAACAAAAAAACAAAAAAAGGAAATTTATCACCTGTATATGGTACGGTATTAGTTGTCATCACAGACCAGCTCACTGATTGGCCGCAGTGCAGCTTGCGCTGTTCAGGCAGTGCGAGGTCTCTTTAAATCAGGAATCAGATGCCTTCCAGTAGCTTTGGGGGCCTTATATTCCTGGGAGGCCTTATGTTCGGGGAGGTCTTATTTTCGGGGAGATGCCTTATATTACAGCGAGAGGCAAAACTGGAAGTAGGTCTTATTTTCGGGGGAACAGGGTATTAGAGGAAGGGAGAGAGCAGAGAAGAGAAGAGAGGAGAGGAGAGGAGAGGAGAGGAGAGGAGAGGAGAGGAGAGGAGAGGAGAGAAGAGAAGAGAAGAGAAGAGAAGAGAAGAGAAGAGAAGAGAAGAGAAGAGAAGAGAAGAGAAGAGAAGAGAAAACATCAATCAGTTGCCGTCCATACATGCCCCAACCAGGGATCAAACTCACTATCCAGGTATTTGCCCTGACCCCTGATGTGAAATGGAATCAGCAACCATTCAGTGCACAGGAAAATGTTCAACCAACTGAGCCACTCCAGCCCCACCAATTGAGCATTTATTAAGGGTATAGTTCAGTGGCAGTAAACACATTCACACTGTTGTGCAACCATTACCACCATTCATCCCTAGAACTCTTTTCATCTTGCAAAACTAAAATTCCATACCTTATTGAACAATAACTCTCCATCTCTCCCACCCCAGCCCTTAGCAACCATCATTCTACTTTCACCCTCTATGGATTTGACTATTCTAGATACCTCATCTAAGTGGACTCATACTTTGTCTTTCTATAACTTTTTTTTTATTGTTTAAAGTTTTACATGTGTCTACTTTTCCCCCAATTGACCCCCTTCCAGCTATTCCCACCCCACCACCCCAGTGTCTGTGTCCATTGGTTATGCTAACATGCATGCTCTCTAAACACCCTTCCCCTACCATTTGTCTCTGGATCTTATTCATGTTCATCAAATTATATTGATCATTATATCCCACATATGAGTGAGATCATGTGATATTTATCTTTCTCTGACTGGTTTATTTCACTTAGCATAATGCACTCCAGTTCCATCCATGCTGTTACAAATGGTAAAAGTTCCTTCCTTTTCATAGCAGCACTAGAGGCCTGGTACATGAAATTCATGTACGGGGGGTGGGGAGGAGGTCCCTCAGCCCATTTCCCCCAAAATAAGCCAGTATCTTATATTAATTTTTGCTCCCAAAGATGCGAGCAAACTGCTCAACTGATGGGGCTGGAGTGGCTCAGTTGGTTGAACATTTTCCTGTGCACTGAATGGTTGCTTCACCTTCTCCAATCTGGGACCCCTCAGGGGATGTCTGACTGGCAGTCGGACATCCCTCTCACAATCTGGGACCACTGGCTCCTAACTGCTCACCTGCCTGCCTGATGGTCCTTAACTGCCCCCCCCTGCTGGCCTAGTCACCCCAACTGCCACCCCCACTACCAGCCTGGTCTCCCCTACTGGCCTGGTTGCCCCATGCAGCCTGCTGTTCAATCATTTGGTTGCCCCTCACTAATCCCCCTGCCAGCCTGGTTGCCCCACACAGCCTGTTCAGTCATCTGTTCGGTTGCGATGGTCACTTAGGCTTTTATTATTATAGATAGTATTCCATTGTGTAGATGTACTACGCTTTTTAATCTATTTATCTGCTGATGGGCACTTAGGCTGTTTCCAAATCTTAACTATTGTAAATTGTGCAGCTATGAACATAGGGGTGCACATATCTTTTCTGATTGGTATTTCTGGTTTCTTGGGATATACAGTAGTCCTAGAAGTGGGATTACTGGGTCAAATGGGAGTTCCATTTTTAACTTTTTGAGGAAACTCTATATGGTCTTCCACAGTGGCTACACCAGTCTGGATTCCCACTAACACTGCAGGACAGTTCCTTTTTCTCCACATCCTTGCCAGCACTTGTCATCATTTGTTGATTTGTTGATGATAGCCATTCTGAAGGTGTGAGATGGTATCTCATTGTTGTTTTGATTTGATTAATCTCTCGGATGATTAATCTGTGACTGTCAAAAACCACATCCTGCATGACTTAGGGTTTTGGGATCTGGAGAAATGCCATGGGCAAATGATGAGAAGAAACAAGAAATAATCATTTGGAAATTTGGGGGGTCAGGTAGAGAGTCTTTCTCAAGAAGAAAGACTTCGCTGGTGGCCAGGTCCTGTCAATCTTTTATTCAATTTTAGTCAGGCAGGCAATTCCAATAGCAGACAGACTATCTTAAAGGTCAGTAAATATTAGTAAAGATTTACTTTGAAACTATTTGGTCAGGAAATTGATTGAGCCACCATTGTCTCGACTAAACCATTGGTGCATTGCTTTGGCCCTTGCCAGAGCTCAAGGTCCACCAGCATCCCGGGTTCCTTGTTTACGCTTTCCTGATAGTGTAGACAATGGGAAGCTTCCAACAAGTGACTTTGAGCATGTTTTCATATGTCTCTGTGCCTTCTGTATGTCCTCTTTCGAAAAGTGTCTATTTAGATCCTTTGCTCATTTTTTGATTGGATCATTTATCTTCCTTTTGTTAAATTGTATGAGTTCCCTGTAAATTTTGGAGATTAAACCCTTATCAGAAATATCATTGGCAAATATGTTCTCCTAGGCAGTGGGCTTTCTTGTTGTTTTGTTGATGGTTTCTTTTGCTGTGCAGAAACTTTTTATTTTGATGTAGTCCCACTTATTTATTTTCTCCTTAGTCTCCATTGCCCTAAGAGATATGTCAGTAACGATATTGCTATGACACATGTCTGCTATTTTGCTGCATATAGAGTCTTATAGGATTTTTATGGTTTCCCGTCTTACATTCAAGTCCTTTAGCCATTTTGAGTTTGTTTTTGTGTATGGTGTAAGTTGGTGATCTAGTTTCATTTTTTGCATGTATCTGTCCAAATTCCCCAGAACCATTTATTAAAGAGACTGTTTTGACTACATTGTATGCTCTTGCCTCCTTAGTCAAATATTAATTGAGCATAATGGCTGGGTGGATTTGGGGTTCTCTGTTCTGTCCCATTAGTCTATATGTCTGTTCTTGTGCTAGTACCAGGCAATTTTGAGAACTGTGGCTTTGTAATACAGCTTAAAATCTGGTATTGAGATCCCACCTACTTTGTTCTTTCTCAGGATTGCTGTGGCTATTTGGGGGCTTTTTTTATTCCAGATGAATTTTGGAGTTTGTTCTAGATCTTTGAAATATGCCATTGGTATTTTAATGGGAATTGCATTGAATCTGTAGATTGCTATGGGTAGTGTGAACATTTTAATGATGTTGATGCTACCAATCCATGAACATGGTATGTTCTCTCATTTAGTTTTCTGAGTACGGGTCTTCTTGTCTGATTGCTATGGATAGCACTTACAGAACTATACAAACAGGAGTGGTGAAAGTGGACATCCTTGCCTTGTTCCTGTTCTTAGGGGAAATGAGTTTAGTTTTTGCCCATTGAGTATGATGTTGGCTGTAGGTTTGTCATATAAGGCTTTTATTATGTTGAGGTATAATTCCTCTATTCCCACTTTGCAGGGAGTTTTTATCAAGAAAAGGTGTTGGATTTTGTTAAATGATTTTTCTGCATCAATTGATATGATTATGTGATTTTTGTTTCTCAATTTGTTTTTGTGTGATGCATCACATTTATTGATTTGTGGTTATTGTACCATCCTTGCATCCCTAGAAAAAATTCCACTTGGTCATGGTGTATGATCTTTCTAATGTGTTGCTGAATCTGATTTGCCAGAATTTTGTTGAGGATTTTAGCATCTATGTTCATCAAGGATATTGACCTGTAGTTCTCTTTTTTTTATTGTGTCTTTATCTGGTTTTGGGATTAGGGTAATGCTAGCTTCATAGAAGGAACTTGGAAGTATGCCCTCCTCTTGAATCTTTTGGAATATTGTGAGGAGGATAGGTTTTAGTTCTTCTTTGAATACTTGGTAGAGCTCCCTTGTAAAGTTTTCTGGACCAAGGCTTTTGTTTGCTGGAAGATTTTTTATTGATACTTCAATTTCTTCAGTAGTTATTGGCCTATTCAGGTTTTTTTATTCTTCTTGATTGAGTTTTAGGAGCTTATATTTTTCTAAGAATATGTCCATTTCATCTAGGTTGTCCATTTTATTGGAATAAATTATTCATAGTATTTTTTCATAATCATTTGTATTACTGTGGGATTGGTTGTTACTTCACCTTTTCATTTTTGATTTTGTTTATTTGGGTCTTCTCTCTCTGCTTCTTGGTGAGCCTGGCTAGAGGTTCATCAATCTTGTTTATCCTTTTAAAGAACTTGGTTTTATTGATCTTTTGTATTGTTTTTTTAGTCTCTATGTCATTTATCTCTGCTCTGATCTTTATTATTTCCTTCCTTCTGCTTATGCTGGGCTTTTCTTTGTTGGTCTCTTTCTCTCTTTGAGTTGTAGAGTTAGATAATTTATTACCATTTTTCTTTTTTTCTTTCTTTTTTTTGTTGTTGTTTTGAGAGAGTCCTATAGAGCTATGAATATGAAGTGCCCTCTTAAGACTGCTTTCACTGTGTCCCATAGATTTTGGATTGTTGTGTTTTCATTGTCATTTGTTGCCATGATGCTTTTTATTTCTTCTTTGACCTCGTTGGTAACCCAGTCATTGTTTAACAGCATGCTATTTAGCCTCCAGGTGTTTGATTTTTTTTGGCTCTTTTTATTGTAGTTGATTTCTAGTTTTATGCCATTGTGATCTGAGAAGATGCTTGATATGATTTATATCATCTTGAATTTGAAGAGATTTTGCCTGTGCCTCAATATGTGGTCTATCATTAAAAATGATCCATATGCACTTGAGAAGAATGTATACTCTATGGCTTTGGGGTGAAATGTTCTGAAGATGTCAATTAATTCCATCTGATCTAGTGAGTCATTTAGGATTGATGTTTCTTTGTTGATTTTTTGTTTAGAGGATTTGTCCAGTGGTTTTAGCGGGGTATTAAAGTCCCCTACTATGACTATATTGCTGTCAATCTCTCCTTTGATGTCCTTCGGAGATTTTTTATGTATTCAGGTGCTCCTATATTGGGTTCATATACTGTATATTTACCAGAGTTATATCTTCTTCTTTTTTTTTCACCGTGAGCCGTCCGGTTTATTTACAGACAAGCTGCTCCACGCCAACAGCAGGGCAGGGCCACACATCGACTCAGGGGCCCAGACCCAGAACGACATCCTCGGCCCCAAAGCCGGAGAAGCTGATGGGCTGGCAGGCCAGGCCGCGCAGCTTCACCAGGCAGGCGGTCTGCGTGGCACTGAAGTCCGGCTCGGCTACCAACAGCACCATCTGGCCCTCGGGGCCTCGGATGGTTTTGGAGCCAAAGCTGGGGGTGTTGCCACAAAAGTAGACGTGCGGGCACTCCAGAAAGATGAACAGGTCGCTTTTGTAGAACGGGTAGCAACCGAAGGTGTCAGGGGCGGTGGGGCTGATGTGATGGATGCGCAGGGTCCACTCCAAGATTTCCAGGTGGTCCTCTGTGCTGCTGTACCGGAAAATGTCACTCACGTTCTGTCCTGCTGTGCCCAGGAACCTGACTCCATCGATGGTGGCCTGGTAGGGGTTGGTGACCAGCTACAGCGTAGAGTAGGTGGTGGCCAGTGGGAACATGCAGGGGTGCAGGGGCTGCTGGGGGAGGGTGTAGTTCGTTGGGTCAAACTCGCCTGGCATCACATCCATGGGTACTGCGGCACTCAGATGCAGGAGGATCTCGTCCAGCATCTTGAGGGCCTCCACGCTGGCGGCCTGGGTTTTCTTGGTCAGTATTTGGCCTTGTTGATGGAATCTCTGCTCTGGGTGCTGTGGCTGAGGAGATTACCAGCGAGGATGACGCGGGACACGTGGGCCGCACTGCACTGCTCCCCCTCGTCCCCCCCAGCTGCCCTGTCACCATGTCCACCAGCAGCTCAGTGCCTAGCAGGCTCTCGCCCAGGCCCAGACCGGACACCAGCAGCACAAACCTGTCCAGGTCCAGGGCTGGTGCAGGTGTCTGAGGAGCCAGCCCTGCGAAGCAGTGGTCCTCCACCAAGAGCCCAGCACGGCCAGCACCGACCCTGTGACCAGCCTGGACACATCGATGGTGCCTTCCAGTCTGATTCGCTGCAGTTCATCTTCCAGGACCAGCTCATCGTCTGGGTGGATGTACTTGCTCTGGGGGGTCTGGGGAGCAGGTTGTGGTCCTCGCTGACCTCCCGCAGGATGGAGGGCTGGAGCCGTATGGCCTTGAAGAGAGTCCCCACCACACAGCACTTCTCCCCGGCCTGCAGCTCACACAGCTTCTTCACTCGGACCCCACTGGCCCACTGCTGCTGGGCCCGGCTTACCAGGAAGGGCCTCATCTGGAGGAGGCGGTGGCATAGATGTGGGCATACTGCGCTCCCCCAGGCAGAAGGGCTGGGAGGAGTTGGTGTAAGTCGCCACAGGATAGGGTACTAGGGCACAGGTGGTGTTGCTGGCTGACGGTGGGGACAGCAGAGTGTGGGCCCTCTGGGCGGCCTGCTGGGCAAACATGGTGTGTCCCAGGCCAAGGAGGTGGTCCCTCACTGCACACCCGGTCCCCGAGTTATATCTTCTTGTTGAATTACTCCCTTTAGTATCACGAAGGCCTTCCTTATCTCTTGTTATGGCTTTCACTTTGAGGTCTAATTTGTCAGATACAAGTATTGCTACCCCAGCTCTTTTTTTCCTTTCTATAACTTATTTCATTGAGCATAATGTCCTCAAAGTTCATCTATGCTGGAGTATGTGCCAGAATTTCCTTCTTTTTTAAGGCAAGATAATATACTCCATTGTCTGTATATACTACATTTTGTTGATCCATTCATCTGTTGCTATGTTGCTTCTACCTTTTGGCTATTGTGAATAATGCTGCTATGAACATAGGTGTTCAAATATATTCTCAAGACCCTGCTTTCAATACTTTGGGTATGTACGTAGGAGTGGAATTGCTGAGCCATATGGAAATTCTACTTTTATTTATTTATTTTTAAACCACCATACTGTTTTTCATAATGGCTGAACCATTTTACATTCCCACAGCAATGCACATGAGTTACAGTTTCTCCACATCCTGGCCAACACTTGTTATTTTCTGTTTTAAAAAATACTTTTATGAAAGCCATCTTAATGGGTGTGAAGTGGGATCTCATTGTGGGTTTATTTTTTGTTTTGTTTTATTTTTATGCTTCACAATTTTAGTCTGTGTGCTGCTAAAGCAACCACTCATTGTGGTTTTGATTTACATTTTGAATTGTTTAACCAGTGAATTTTATGATATGTGAATTATATCTCAATTTAGAAAATGATTCACCAAGAGATTCTTATAGCCTGGAGAATATCTAATGTCCAGATTTTGGTTTCTAAATTTCTTCCTCCCTCCCTCCTTTCCTTCCTTTCTTCCTTCCTTCCTTCTTAAACAAAGAGATGCTCTGGCTGATAATCTGACTGCACCTATCAGTTTTAATCTTTTAATATTATTTTCAAAAATATTTTTATTGATTTCAGAGAAGAAGGGAAAGAGAGAGGGGGAGAAGCAAACATCAATGATGAGAATAATTGATCAGCTGCCTCCTGCACGTCCCCTACTGAGGATAGAGCCCGCAACCTGGGCATGTACCCTTGACTGGAATCAAACCTGGGACCCTTCAGTTTGCAGGCGGATGCTCTATTCACTGAGCGAAACCGGCTAGTACTCTAAATATCTTTCTTCACTAAAGTGGACTTCATCTGGGGCAGTAAAAGTAAAGGTGAGCCTGGAACATTTTATTATGCCAGAAAGCAAGGAAGAACTCAAATAACAATGGGGACAATTTGAACATCAAATGAATAATGACTGTGATAGATTATAATATACAAGAGATCCGATACATGAAATTCGTGCAAGGGGTTTGGCCACCGCCCGCCATGGCGGCCACCTCTGCCTCAGCCGCCACCACCGTGGCTTTGTCCAGAAGGTTGTCTGGAAGGACATTCAGAAGGACATCTGTTCTAATTAGCATGTTATGCTTTTATTATTATAGATTGCATAAATAACAATCCATGAATTCATGGTAATCAAAAGGAGAGAAAGAGAAGTGATTATTTATGGAAGAATGCTGGTGAATAAATATAAAAGAAATGGTAGAATTTAAAACATTCTGTTACTCCTAATAAAATAATTATTTCGTACAAAAGATTAGTATGCTACAGCCATTATGTGAGCAATTATTAGGAAACCAAATATTCATCCAAGATTAATTTTGAATAAAAACATATACCTTTGCAAATAAAGAAATTTGGCAATCTCTACTTATTTATATTTTGTTAATCCTCACCTGAGGATGTTTTTTCCATTTCTTTTCAGAGAGAGAGGGTGGGGGGAAGGGGAGGAATTGATGTGAGAGAGATACACTGACCAGTTGCCTCTTGCATGTGCCCTGACTGAGTGAAGCCACAACCAAGGCACATGCCATTGATCAAGAATCGAACCCAAAACCCTTTGGTGCAGGGACCAACATTCTAACTGCTGAGCACCACTGGCCAGGGCTGGCAATCTTTACCTGAGACAAGTGATCAAATCAGCAACACCAATCATAATAAACCTTGATATATGTGCTTCCTAATATGATGCAATATTATATACACAAGATCAATTAGCAAGTATTCTTACTAAAATGTGTGGCCTGAATATAATCAAGCTTCTTTAGATGAATTCCCAGAAATTCAGAAAATAGTGGGACAAACTAAAAGACACCATGTAGGATATTCTATGAAGCAATTGACCTAAATCTTAAAAAAGTCAATTCTATTTTAAAAAAGAGAAACCTATAATTCTTTAAACAATAAAGAATTTAAATTAAAAAAAGAAACCTATATAATTTTATTAACCAATGTTACCCCAATAAATTCAATAAAAAATAAATTAAAAACAAAGAAGAGCAGCAAAGGGATTGTGATAGATTAAAAGACACGTGAGAGACCTAATCAAACAATAACAACAAACCACCAGACGTGTTCAGTAAGGGCCTCCTGCTGGCTGCATATAGATTTCGTAAGTTGATGCCACAGTAATTCAGAAACACTATTTATCTTGCTTCAGTGATAAGCTAAAATATTTATTAACACTTTTTAATGAATGGGAATTTTTCTTGAAATCTTTTCATATTTCCTCCCCTATGGCAAAAGAAATCATCATCACCTAAATGGCTGTTCTTAAAAACATGTAATATAGCATGTGTTTCAGGATATTTGGATGACTTATCACTAAATCACCGAGTCAGCCTTCAGGAAAATAGAAATGTATGGAACAATGTTTCATTTCATTGGGCATGCAAGAACCTGTTAATATCATTAACTGCGGTACAGGCTCTCCATAACTATATTTCTAGACAATATGAAGCTTTTAAAAAGCGCCGTCCAATAGAAATATAATGCAAGCCACAAATGTAAGCGCATATATAATTTCCTAATAGTTGTATTAAAAAATAAAAGGAAATAGGTAAAATTAATTTTAAAATATGTTTTATTTAATTCAATACAGTCAAAACATCATCATTTTAATAAATAATGAATGTAAAATTATTAAAGAAATATTTTACATTCTTTTATTATACTGTCTTTGCAACTGGCATATAGTTTCAAATTAAAATGTACTTTTAGTACTTTTAGTACATTTTAATTTGGACTGGTCACATTTCTTATACTCAATAGTGGCTTATATGTTGTACACAATATTAATATTGAAATACAGTGGTACCTCGAGATACGAGTGCCCTAACATATGAGATTTTTGAGATACGAGCCGTCGAGTGAGCAATTTTTGCTTTGAAATACGAGCAACATTTGAGATAGGAGTAATTGTGTGGATTGGTCGACTGCACATGACCCACCAGTTTACCGCGACTCTAGTGTCTCATAGTTTCCCACGCTTCAAGGTTACAGAAGGAATTAAACTTGTATCTCGAAGTACCACTGTACTGAGTCTAAAAATTGGTTTGAAGTGTTATAGATGAACAGTATAAAATACATTTTCAAAAGTGAACTTTCCCAATATATACTTTTGTTTTTCTTTACACTACAGTTGTTGTTGTTTTCAAGGATGAAAAAAGTAAGCTGAAAATATCTGTTTACCTACCAAATGACTACATTTTTGTACTTAGGATAAGAGTGGAGATAACAGTGAGTGGGGCGGGGGGAGAGAACCTCCATTCACACATATGCATTCAAAATCATTGAGCACTGAATTAGCTTTAATACAGTTTGCTTGCCACAAGTGTCTGAATGCTACATACACATTTCCAATCCCACCGAATCTCCCTTCAAGCCTGCCATAACATTTTTCCTTTTAGGTTCCCTCTGCCCAGACCTTAACCCAAGCTCTTTTACACTGGCACCTGGGCTGGCAGAGAAGACTCCTCCTATTTTCTCTGCTTTGGAAGTTGTCCCAGACTTGCCTCACAGGCAACACCAGATCTGTCCTCCTTTTTTCGTGTCCCTATTACACAGATCCTCCTATAGGAGCAACTTTGTCACTTCGTTGTGTCTCAGCCATTCTGGATGAAAGGTGGCTCAACACTGTCTTTCCACCTTGAATGCCCTCCACCTCCCCTTAGTGACCCAGAGTCCCTCCAACCCCCAATTTTGCACTTTCTATCATGTCATTTCCCTCAGCTAAGACATTTACACCTCCCTCTGTCTGGTTAGTTAAGTCCTATTGCCTTTCCCTGCCTCATGTAAATTTCATTTCTTTCAAGGAAGCTTTGCTCTCCTGACTGTTGGCAGGCTACCTTCACCTCCTTTGGCCTAAATTGGGTCACCCGTCATCCCCTTACCATGTACTGTCTCATGATTACCCCCATGTGTATCTAACTGTGCTTGTGAGCCTGCAGTACCAGATCACAGAGGCCCACACATTGCTGCCTCTTTAGCAGCACACCACATGGGGCTGAGCCACTAATTGGCACTCATAGAAACTTCAGAACTGCCTTCCCAAGGCTTCTTCAAATTTAGAGATGTGTATAAAGTCTAAAGACATGCATAAGGCTTGTACTTGAAAAAGTATGTGTGAGACCCATGTCACTTCTGCTTGTATTTCATTGACCAAAGACCAGCATGATGTCAATAGGGTGGAGAAATACACTTCTTCTAAAGCAGTGGTTCTCAACCTTCCTAAGGCCGCGACCCTTGCATACAGTTCCTCATGTGGTGGTGACCCCCAACCATGAAATTTTGCTACTATTATGCATCATGATGTAAATATCTGCATTTTCCAATGATCTTAGGCGACCCCTGTGAAAGGGTCGTTCGACCCCAAAGGGGTTGTGACCACAGGTTGAGAACCGCTGTTCTAAAGGAATTCCTCCAAGTTGCAGGGCAGGAGGGAGAATAGGAGAGGATATATAGTTATTATCCAGGAAAAAGAGATATAATAATTAAGAGCAATAATATATTACTGAAGCATTTCCAAACAAAGACATTATCCTACTTAATCTCAACCCATTGTCACTTCTAACAAAATAAACAATAATTCCTCAATATTATCTATATTTAAAATTTTCCAATTATCCCAATGTTATATTTAAAATTTAATTTATTCAAACCAGACTCCAATCAAAGAACCAGTGTAACAAGGTTACATGTCTTTAAGTCCTTTAAGATCTAGGACAGTCAGCAGCCTCCATATTTTGATCAGCTGTTTTTTCAAGAGACTAATGCAGTTGTCCTGCAGTGTGCTCTACCATCTGTATTTGTTTGGAAGATGTATTTATTTCTTTTGTAAGAACATTAAAACATTTTTTTAATTTATTGATTTTATAAAGAAAGGAAGAAAGAGAAAGAGACATTGATGTGTGTTTCACTTATGTATGCATTCATTGGTTGATTCTTGTCTATGCCCTGACCAGGGATCAAACCTGAAAGAAACCTTGGTGTATTGAGACAATGCTCTAACCCAGCAAACTGCGGCTCGCAAGCCACACCCAGCTCTTTGGTCGTTGAGTGTGGCTCTTCTACAAAATACCACGACCTGGGTGAGTCTATTTTGAAGAAGTGGCATTAGAAGAAATTTAAGTTAAAAAAATGTGGCTCTCAAAAGAAATTTCAATCATTGTACTGTTGATATTTGGTTCTGTTGACTAACAAGTTTGCCTACCACTGCTCTAACCAATCAAGCTACCTGGCTAGGGCCCTTCTGGATTTGACTTCTAATGGTGTCATTGTAACCTGTTCCTCTCTAAACCCAGATTTCTCATAAAATAAAAATTAGATCTAAATAATTAGTTAAACTCAGGTTAAACATTTTTTGACAAAAATATTCATTACTGTATTGTTCATATTACATCACACCAGGAGGCATCATATGTCTTTCTATCTTGCCATGCAAAATGATAAGATTGATCACTGAGTTAAGGTATTGACAACCTGATTTCTCCAATATAAGTTTTATCCCTCTCATAATTATCACATCTGTGATGTGAAATTTGTGAACTATGTGAACAGCTGGTCCCTCACAAACCTTTTATTCAAAGACTTTGGTATCCATTGATGAGCCTGCCTGAATGAATTATTTTTTAAGTTGTAATGAAATGGTAATTTTAATCATTACTTTTATATTTGTTAGCTGGCATTCTTGTGTAACAAAGAATTCTTCATCATCATGTAGTATGAGATAGCTATTAGATGAAAAAAATAAAAATCTTAGGACCTTATGTTTTGAGTTTTTAATCTCACTTTAAAAATATTATTATATTGTCTGGCTGGTGTAGCTCTGTGGTTGAGTGTTGACCTATGAATCAGAAGGTCATGGTTCAATTCCCAGCCAGGGCACATGCCCGGGTGCAGGCTCAATTCCCAATGTAAGGCATGCAGGAGGCAACCAATCAATTATTCTCTCTCATTGTTGATGTTTCTATCTCTCTCCTCCTCTCTCGTCTTCTATGAAATCAATAAAAATATATTTTTAAAAATTATTACATCATGAACACTTTTGTACATATTTTTGAAAATAGTTTTGATGGCTATATAATATGCATTATGGTGATAAATGATTATAATGAGTATTAATCAGTCAAAAATATACAGGATTTGCATGCCAAGAATTATAAAACAGTTTTTTCATGTTTCTTGACTTTCATGGCACTTTAGAAGATCATAGGGCAATAAAAATAGGAAAAAAAGCAAGAGCATAGGGCAAGTATTTTGTAGAACGTCAGTCCAAGTTCTCTGAAAAATCCTCAGGATTAGATTTAGATTATGCATCTAGAATTTTTATAATTCTAGACTTTCTATCTGGTTCCTTTTTAAAAAAGATATAATAGCAAGTTTAATAAAATCAAATTTGTATGAAATCAAAACATTCTTCTTGGCTCCTGGCTCTATGTCTCCTGGCCAGCCTGTCTTCCTTCAAAGCTGCAGGCAGTCTCTCTCTTGCTCCCTTCACTCTCAGAGTCTGTTTCCGCATATCTCCACAGTTGACTGGATGCCTGCAGAGAAGCTACGGACCACAGAGACCTGCTCCTGAGATCATTTCTGCCCAATTTAAAAATTGTGCTGTGCTGGGCTGGAGGCTGGTGTGTAGAGACCCAGGACTAGCACTAGGGATTCACCGCACTTCCTGGTGCAATTATTTTCTTTATATTTGTCACATCGAAAGTATTTAAAAGTTCTCCTTCTCTGCTGCAGGCCTGGAGCCCCTACAGTCTCCTGTAGGCACTCGTCTGCTGGGGCTTCTCCAAAGCCTCCTCCTGCCGCCTGCGCCTGATCACATTGTCAGGATGGGCAGTTATCGTGGTGACTACACTCCTGAAAATGCAGTTGGTCAGCCTCATTGGCTGTTCACAACGTCTCTGCTTGCTCTTGGCTAAAATGAGTTGTCTTTTCTTTGCTAAAGTCTGGGGCATCATATTTCTCTGGAGCTTTCCCAGAGAAGGCTGGTTTGTATTAGAGATCCATCCAGGTTCCCCTGTGGCTGCAGTGTTGTCTTGCTAGCCCACTCGTGAGATGAGAACCACTCCTGCTTCTTTTAAAATGTTTCCCATTTTTCCATTGAGGTTCTCTATCTGTTCACCCATTTTGTCCACATTTTCCTATAGGTTCTTGATTACATTTATTGTATCTGTTTTAAAAGTTCTTTTACAGATAATTCCACACGAGTCACATGTGGATGTGCTTCTACTAACCTCTTAAATGCATTTTTGCTTCTTTGCATGCCTAGTAGCGTGTTTTTTATTGTATATCGGTCATTGAGAATACTATGTTGTAGAAACTCTGGTTAGTTTATCCTCCTCTAAAGAGTATTGTGTTTTGTTATGGCAGCAGTAAAATTACTGGCAGATAATTTTGATCCTTGGGAGCTCAGTTTTAGCTTTTGTTAGGTATATTCAGTTTGCCATTGGTCCTCAGATATAGTCTTTACTGTTCAGGTGAGGCCTTTCTAGAATGTCAGTAGAAAGCCACGTTTTTTACCAAACTCCTCTATTTTGTTTGGACTTAAACACCAAACTTAAACTCCTGAGTTCTAGGCAGGTGCTAAAAATCTCATCTTACTTCCTTTGCCTTTTTCTTTTTGCTGGGTTTCTTGGAGTCTTGTCCTGTGTATATACAATTTAGGAATCAGTCAAGGACTAAAGGAACATTTATATTAAAATTTTGGAACTCCTTTTGTAGCATTTTCCTTTCTGGGATTTCCCCCATTTGATTTCCAGTGCCTCTGGATCATTTCCAAAACGCCGACTTCTTTCTCATCTCATCTTAGCAGTCAAACTACTGCTCTCTGTTTGAGCTGTACGTCCCCAGGCACTGAAGTAAACCATCAAGTGCCCTCAGAGGAAAAGCTGATTAAATGTGGACCCACTCAGTGAGTTTCCCTTCTACAAAAATAATATCCTTCCCACTTTTCCTTACTTTGGGTTACTCTCCAGTGCCTTCACACAGTTATTTTTTTATATTTTGTCTAGGATTTATAATCGTTATTGGCAAAAGAATTAATCTAATAGAGGCTATTTCTCCATTACACAAATGGGAACTGGATAATTATGTTTTCATTAAAAATATGTAGAATTAACTATAAAGATGAAGAGATAAATATAATAAGCAGTATTAATATTTGTGTTTTAATGAATTTGTTTCTGTTTGATACTTAAGGTATTTGTAATGTTTAATAGACTAGCATACTACGTTTGTGATTCTAATTTATAATATGTAATTGAATAATTGGTTGGAACTTGTCATTTAATATTAAATAGCACTTATTTTATAATCAGTATGGGAACAATTAAAGGCATTTTGTAGTCATCATATTTATATTTAACTTATTAAATTTACAAATATTACTTAAATAATGTGGTAAGGTCTCTGCAAATCAGATATTAAAATACTTAAAAAGAAAATTGATTATATTAAATTTCAAAATTCATTTTGAAGCATTAAAGCATTTAATTAAATTTGTAAGTGGAACCAAAATTAACACAGGCTCATTTTAACAATTATTAAATTTGTATATGTTTATAAGAAAAATAAGAAAATAATTAGTATCATAATTGAACCAGGATTTTGTACTTATAACTTTAATAAATTGAACAAATAATTTTAAACCACTATTTTAAGTAAGCTCTTATTGACAAATATTAAGTTTAGATTCTACAAAACCTGGTTAAAATTGTTCTAGATCACAATTTGCTTAACATCTATTATCCTCAGTTTCTTTATTTGTGAAATAGGGGTAATGATATGGCCCTAAAAGTATATATATTTCAATAAATAGTAATGCTCATGATGGTAATAATGATGATTAATGATAACATAGTTTTAAAAGAGAATTATAGCCAAAACTAGTTTGGCTCAGTGGATAGAGCACTGGCCTGCAGACTGAAAGGTCCCTGGTTCAATTCCGGTTAAGGGCATGTATCTTGGTTGCGGGCACATCCCCAGTGGGGGGCATGCAGAAGGGGGCTGATCAATGTTTCTGACTCTCTATCCCTCTCCCTTCCTCTCTGTAAAAAAATCAATAAAATATATTTTTTTAAAAAGAGAGAATTATAGAACAAAGTATGATTCCATTCAATTTTTGGGTTAAAAAATAAGTTATGCAAACACAGGTATAAAAAAAATCTCCAGCCTGGCTGGCATCACTCAGTAACTGAGGAGGTCATGGTTCAATTCTTGATTGGAGCATACACCAGGTTGTGGCAGGCATGAGCCAACTGATCAATGATTCCCTTTTATCACTGGTGTTTCTCTCTCTCTCCCCCTCTCCTTTCCTCTCTGAAATCAATAAAAACATATTTTTTAAAACCTCCAGGTGGCCGAGACCGGTTTGGCTCAGTGGATAGAGCGTCGGCTTGGGGACTGCAAGGTCCCAGGTTCGATTCCGGTTGGGGGCATGTACCTTGCTTATGGGCACATCCCCACTGTGGGATGTGCAGGAGGCGGCTGATCGATGTCTCTCTCATCGATGCTTCTGACTTTCTCTCTCTCCCTTCCTCTCTGTAAAAAATCAATAAAATATATTTTAAAAAAAACAAACCTCCAGGTGGCTATATAGACTTCAATTTTTACTTACAATTGTCTACCATTTCTAAGTTTTCAACATTATAAATATAAAAATAGATGTATTTTGATATCTATTTGTGTGAATATGTGTGTATATTCATAGGTAATACTTTCAGTTTTAGTTAATTATTTTAGGGTTGGGATTATGACTAATTTTTATAACTTGTTTCTTAATTTTATTTATTTTCTTACTTTAAAATTTTATTTACTTTTTATGTTGAACAGATATAACACATAATCAGTAAAATCATATACCTGCGCATCTTTTTTTTTTTTAAACTTATTTTATTGTTTTTTCACAGAGAGGAAGGGAGAGGGATAGAAAGCCAGAAACATCGATGAGAGAGACATTGATCAGCCCCCTTGTGTATGCCCCCCACTGGGGATGTGCCCGCAACCAATGTACATGCCCTTGCCCGGAATCAAACCTGGGACCTTCAGTCTGCAGGCCAACGCTCTATCCACTGAACCAAACCGGTTTCGGCTACCTGCGCATCTTAAAGTAAAAAAAAAAAAAAAAAAGGGCATCTTTCCATGGTTTTAATCTTGCATGGAGATATAGCCACAAAGGTTCAGGGAGATAGAAAGAAGTCATGTTCAGCATCATCCATCAGCATAGCCACTAAGCTTTCAAAAATCCTTACTTAGTTTACTTGCTTTGGGATTGGGATGGTTTCCATGCATCCATACTTCTTTCTTGCCAGGAAATGTGGTGTTGTCTAACACTAAAGTGTGCCTTTGCCTGCCCGGGGTCTCCTGGAAGAGTGTGTCTGAGGAGATGGTATAAGTAGGAGGGACCCTTGCATCCTTTCCTTTTTCTCTTTTGCCACTCACTTTCACTCTTCATGCTCTATTGTAAAGACCTTAATCACTCTCGAGGCCTCCCAGATCACCTTCTCCCAGGTGAGATTTCCAAATCTGTGTCTTAAACTTCTTCTTTCCAGGACTCAGGTCAAGCTACCCAAATGTTAAAATTGTTCTAGATCACTTCTGATTCAACAACCGAGAGCTTCATAGCCTACAAAACCAGTGTTTAGTCCTTTTTGTGGAAAATGGTTAATAGGATATCCAGCTAGTTACCTAACCAGACAAGTTATCCTCATATATCATTTCCTTCCTGAGACATTTCCTGACCTTTTTTCTCCCAGAGAATAAACCTTTCTCACCTGGGCCTTCACAGCTCCTTGACACCTTGAGCCCACACCACTTAGAGCAACTCTCACTTTGGACCATGACTCTTTGCTTACTTTTTTTCTTTTTCTCTTGTCTATGACAAGATCGTATGTTCTTAGAAACCAGGGATATATTAAGATATTCCCAGCACTGACCACAATGTCTATAAGATGTTCTCATCACTAGTTCATTGTCTTGAAGCAAAAGCAATGTATTCTGAGCCTTAAAAATTTCTCCCTCACTGAGAAGGGGCAATTCTTCTTTAGAAGAATCCCAAATAATATATGTAGATAACCCCATCTCCTACTCGAGGTATGACCTGGACTTAGTGACTCTTCTAGAGAGCAGAATGTAGGAAGGGAAAAAATAATAACTCTACAGTGTAGAAAGCTTGCAAACACCACCTTAAGCAAGTGATGAAGATTAACATCATCAGCGATGTCATGTAGACATCAGGTGCGCCCTGATACGAAGTAATAAGAAGGGCACTTCACCTCTGTGTTGTTCTTCCCTCACACTTGTAACTCCAGTTCAATCATGAGAAAACATCTGACAAACCGAGATTCAGGGACATCCTACAAATGCCTTGCCTATACTCCTCAAAACTGTCAAGGTCATTAGAAAAAACACAAAACAAGGAAAGACTTGAGAAATTGTCATAGACCAGAGGAGGCTAAGAAGTCATGATTATAGGGAGTGGTTATAGGTTAAGCTTCGGACTGACCTGTTGGCAAAGCTGCAAACAAGTCCCAGCTTAGAGGGCACAGCCCTCTTAGCATAATTAAGCTTGATCTTGTGACTGCTCCCTAGATCTTACCTGGGTAACTAATGGGGTGTTGCAAGTGCTGCCAAAACAAGTGAAACTTACAAGAAAATTGAATTACCTTGTTTACCTCTGACTATAAAATAAGGCATCAGCTTGCAGTCTGGATCTGTTCTGTGGTTCCAGTCACGCACAGAAGATCCACCTAGACCCAGCTTATTCTCTTTGTCTGTCTTTTCTTCATATTTCACTGGCCCTCCCTCAGGCTCAATGAACCCTTGACTGTGCTGGTGCAGCACAAGTGGCACCCATGGGGGGGGAGGGGAGGTGCTGAGTGTGAGGGAACTGCAATTGTCAGGTAAAAGGATGCCCCAAGGCGTGCGCATGCAGTAAGTGATGTAGGGGTGTAGTACTAGGGAGCTGTAAAACATGGGGAATTCAGGATTTCAGGGAAAGAATGTATGCGTATCCATGCTTAAGGCTATACTCCAAGCAAGGGGCTGTTCTGTGAGGTATGAACAGCTGTTTAATTTTTGGGATTTTGTGAGTAAAACCTGTCCATGGTTTTCTGAGGAAGAAAAGGTAAATATCGAGGCATAGGAGAAGGTAGGAAAACAACTTCGCAATCATTATATCGCTGAAAGTCCAGAGGAAATGCCTGCCTCTACTTTCAGTCTGTAGTCCCTGACTCAAAACTGCCTAGAGCCCATTCCAGGAGGGGAGTGGAGGAATGTGGCAGAGGAATCAGGATAGATGGGGGAAGGCTGCCAGAGGCTTCCCACTCCACCATCAGCTCTGCTGCCTTCTCCAGTCCCTGGAGCTACAGCTCCTTTGGGAGAGAGCCCTTAGAACAAAGTGCTTTCTCCCAAATATGAGCGAGGATTGGAGGAAGAAAAGGAACAGCACTGGTGGGTTTGAGATGATGGGGGTGGAGTTTGCTAAAGTATTACCTCAGGGCATGGCCAATAGTCCTTCCTTATGTCAGGATTTTGTGGCTGCAGCCATATATCCTATAAAGAAAAAATATCCCAAGGCTTGTATTATTCATTATATAGATGACATTCTCTTAACTCATGAAAAGGAAACACATTTAAATAATATCTATATAGATTTGCAGGCTTCCCTGCATTGTGCAGGATTATTTAGAGTACCCTCAAAAAATTCAAAGGACATTTCCTTTTTCTTATCTTGTCAGCATTATTGAGGGAAAAACAATAAAACCTCAGAAAATTCAAATTCGGACTGACACTTTACTTACATTAAATGACTTCCAAAAATTATTAGGAGATACTAACTGGGTTCGACCTGCTTTAAAATTAACCACTGCTGACTTAAGCCCTTTATTTCATATACTAAGGGGGGATTCATCTCCGTTATCCCCATGCTGCTTGACAGAGGAAGCCAAGACAGCCTTACCTAAAGCTGAGGATGCCTTAAGTTCAGCACAACTTACTAGAATTGATTACTCCCTTCCCTTACAAGTTTTAACTTTCCCTACAAGACGTACACCTACTGGGGTCATTTGGTAAGCTCCTGGAGTTGTTGAACGGCTATATTTGGCTCATTCTCCAACTAAGGTATTAACTCCTTTCCATGATTCGGTTTCCCAGCTAATAGCTCAAGCCCGCCTTCAAACAGGCCAATTAGTGGGCCAAGACCTGACCTTATTGTAGTGCCGTTTACAGCTACACTGCAAGACTGGCTCTGGCAACCATCAACAAATTGGCAAGTTGCACTTGCTAATTTCTCTGGACAAGTTGGTAACCATTATCCAGCAAATAAGATTTTACAATTTCTCTCAGTTACTACCTTTACCTTCCCAAAGATAGTGAAGTCACAACCTATACCTCAGGCATTAACCATTTTTACAGATGGATCCAGTTCTGGAAAAGTTGGATACTACTGCAGCAGAGGTGCAAAGGTCCTTCAAACCCCTTCTATTTCAGCACAACGGGTAGAAATACAAGCTCTTATCTATGCATTGGTAGATTTTGCTGTGGAGCCCATTAACCTATACAGTGATAGTGCCTATGTGGTAAGTATGGCCAAACTAATTGAAACGGCTACTGTAGGGCACACTAATTCAGAGGAACTCTTTCACTTATTTTTCAGCCTTCAAAAAGTCATTAGAGAATGATAATTTCCCTGCTTTATTGGTCATATCCGATCTAATTCAAGTCTCCCTGGTCCATTAGCTATAGGCAAGGATGCTATTGATCACCTCCTTGCTGTAATGCAAGAGGCTACCCCATTTTCTCTTGCCCAGTCCTCCCATGCTTTGCATCATCAAAATGCTGCTGCCTTACGCAAACAATTCCGTATTTCTAGGGAGCAAGCTCGTAAAATTGTTAAGTAGTGCTCTCAGTGTGTAATTCAATCTCTGTACAATCATTGGGGGTTAATCCTAGGGTTTCAAACCTAATCAAATTTGGCAAATGGATGTCACCCACATACCAGAATTTGGTAAGCATAGATGGTTTCATGTTAATGTAGAAACCTGCTCCCGCTTTATCTTTGCGACTCCCCAAACGGGAGAGAGTGCCAAGCATGTAATTAATCATTGCCTAGTTGCCTTTTCGGTACTAGGTCCTTCCTTAGAGCTGAAGACAGACAATAGACCCGCATACACTAACTCTGCTTTTCAACATTTTTGTCAGCAATATCAAATTTGTCATAAAATTGGTATCCCTTATAACCCTCTAGGTCAAGCAATAGTGGAAAGAGCAAATCATACTCTTAAAATGCAATTACTAAAACAGAAAGGGGGAGATGGATGTTATGTGTCACCTCAAAACAAACTCACTCATGTTCTTTATACTTAATTTTTTGAATTGCGATGCAGAGGGTCATACAGCAGCCGAAAGGCATCCGGCCTCCTGTACAAATAGCCTCCACAGGGTTAGCCCGATGGAAGGATGCACAAGCTGGACAATGGTTTGGACCAGATCCAGTAATTATGTGGGGAAGAGACTGTGTTTGTATCTTTCCTGAAGGAGCAGCGCAGCCAATTTGAGTGCCAGAGCATTATGTATATCACCACAATGGACCAGAGAAGTTCCTTGTCCCATCGTTCAAAAGACTGAGTTACCCCAATGACAGCAAAGTGGAAAAGGTGGATGACAAAGGCTATACAAAAGACTGAGGTGCCAACATGGAGTCAGCTAAAGAAGTTAACAACTGAGGCCCAGCAGATGGCAGAGAAGCAAGAAGTGGAAGCTATTCCCTCAATCATGTTTCTGGCCATGCTAGCATTGGTTAGCTGCCAGTCTTCTGCAAACTCTTGTGCAGCTAAGTCCAAGGACTCTGAGTAAATCAGCAAAAGAAACTTTCATTTAATGGGGAAAATGTTAGTGTAGTTTGATTTCTCTATTATTGTAGTGTTGCACTGGCACTGTTTTGTTATTGGATTTTGCATTGGCATTGTTTTGTTAATATTTCAATAGTCAGAACTTTGTTCTTGATGTTTAAATTTTACTTCCAATATTAGTAACTTAAAATTAAAAGAAGGGTGAGATGTAGGGAGCGGTTATAGGGTTAAGTGTCAGACTGACCCCCTGGCAAAGCCAAAAACAAGTCCCAGCTTAGAGGGCACAGCCCTCTTAGCATAATTAAGCTTGATCTTGTGACTGCTCCCTAGATCTTTCCCGGGTAGCTAATGGGCTGTGGGAGGTGCAGCAAGTGCTGCCAAAACAAGTGAAACTTACAAGAACATTGTAAATTACCTTGTTTACCTCTGACTATAAAATAAAGCATCAGCTTGCAGTCTGGATCTGTTCCAGTCACGCACAGAAGATCCACCTAGACCCAGCTTATTCTCTTTGTCTGTCTTTTCTTCATGTTTCACCGGCCCTCCCTCAGGCTCATGGAACCCTTGGCTGTGCTGGCACGGCACAATGATAACTGAATGTAATGTGTGGATCTGATAAAAATTGGAGTTCACTTAATGATAAGGAACTAATGTTGTATTCTTAGTTCTAACAAATGCATGATGCTAATTTAAGAAGATAATAATTGGGGAAACAAACTATGTAAATGTGAGCTTTCTATACGATATTTGTAACTTTTCTGAAAGTCTAAAATTATTCCAAAATTAAGTTTATTTTAAAAATCACTTCCATATATACTACACCCTCTATAAAGGCCAAAAGGGTCAAATATTCTATTTGGGTATAAATGGAACCCAGTTATTTACATGCTATATAGTAGATGTGAGTGATTAAAGCAACATTATTTGTTTTTTATACCAATTATAATTGTCTGTGGAAGCAAATGCCAACTGCCTATATATCTATTCTTTACCAAAGACCCACACCAGCATTCAGGTGAATGGCTACATTTACTGCCTCCCTTATATCCTGGGTTGACACTGTGACTAACCGGAAGGTCAATGCTATGGAAACAGAAGTGGATGGCATTTCCAGAAAGTCTCCTTCAAAGGAAAGGGAGCTCCCTTCCACTTTCTTGCTGATGGTATGAAAATGGGAAGGACCTGAAGTGGCACATCTAGGTTGATGGAGCCACAGAAGAGCATGAGCCTGGGTCTTTGATGAAGTTTGGAGATGTCATACCTAATCCTCAATGATATATGATCACATACACAATTTTTTAAAAAATGCAAATATTCATTAAAAAGATGAAAACATTCGTGTTTTAAAAATGAGAAAAACATAGGTGCATATGGGAGAAAATAAAAACAACCTGTAATTCCATCTTCTAAAAATATCTTGTTTTGACATACCCAGTATCATTTATGAGGTAAATAGATACTGATTCAATTAAAAAACTTCTTAGGAACTTATACATTGATATTTTTAAATCTTAATTTTTAAAAAATATATTTTTATTGATTTCAGAGAGGAAGAGAGGGAGAGAAAGATAGAAACATCAGTGACGAGAGGGAATCATTGATTAACTGCCTCCTACATGCCCCCAACTGGGGATTGAGTCTGCAACCTGGAGCATGTGCCCTTGACCAGAATCAAACCCAGGACGCTTCAGTCTGCAGGCCATGCTCTATCCACTGAACCAAAGCAGCTAGGGCTTTAAATCTTACCTTTAATGATGTAATATTATATCTTGGGCACATTTATAAATTTATATTTTGAAAATATTGTTTTGATGTTTATGTAATATGCATTATGGTGATGAGTGATTATAATGAGTATGAATTTGGTGGTACAGAGACTTATGTTCAAGTCTCACTTGAGCACTGACTGTATAACCTCAGGGAAATTGTGCCATTTCTCCATAAAATGGCACTAAATGAGTTAATGCATAGAAAATCTCTATCATAACTCCTGGATCTTAGTAAGTTCTTAATTAATAAAACTATTGTGATTATTATTATCATCCTTTAACTAGTTCCTTCGTAGACAGTTAACCTACCAGAGACTATTAAGAAATAGAAGCCATATGAAAACTTAGAACAGAAGGAGTTTAATGCAGGGAATTGGTTACAAAGGTGATAGGAAAGCTAAGAAATAAAATAGGGCAAAATAAATTACCCATGAATTAGCAACAGCAAGAAGGCATTACCACCTTTAGGTGTAAGGAGAGAGGGAAAGGCAGTGTAACCAGAGCCGAGGGCCAGGGTTACTTGGTAGAAACTAGAATCATGGCAGACTTTTCCTGCAGATGCTGGAACCATGGAGGAAATGCCACCTGAAGTGATTAGGGTTGGGGGGAAATATCTGATTTCCTTCCTTCCCACCTTATGATCTCTGTCCAGAGCCTCTCATTGACCAAACCTGTCCAGGGCCTAGGAAATAGAGTCCTTAGGGATTAGCCTTGAAATACAGAACAGTGCAGGGAAGAGGGTCTTGATGGAATGGAGCTTATGAAAATAAACCCAGTACGGTATAACCCACCCTCCCAACTATATTTAATAACTTTAACTTGAAACACCTCTCTTCTACAAATGTTTTCTCCTTCTTCCCTCTGACAAGAGGGATTGCAAATACCATGAGTCATTATATTAATCTTAGATCCAAGGTTTACAGGTGGATTTCAGTCCTCCCCATAGTTTGGATGTGGCTTCTCCTGGTCTAGTGAATTCATTATGAAATTAAGCACCAACAACACTCCTCATAAAATGCCCTGGGAACAGAAAGAGGAAAAAGATATCAATGGTAAGTCTATAATAATAAAAGGGTAATATGCTAATTAGATCAGACGTCATTCTGGACATCCTTCTTGACCAAGCAGGGGCAAAGGGAAGCAGCCTGGTCCCACGTGCCTGCCAGCAGCCAGAGGAAGGAAGCCCAGGTCCCGGGTACCAAAGGGAAGCTGGTGCCGGCAGCCAGGGGAAGGAAGGCCTATTCTTGCACAAATTTTCGTGCACTGGGCCTCTCTCTGGTATGCACATAAAAAAATATATAGATCTTCCAGTTCTTATTTCTTAACTGGTCACAAGGCCATCGTTAATGTTTTATCACTGGTAAAATACCACTTTATCATTGTTATATTAATCCATCACCCATTCCATGTTACCCTGGTTCTCAGTCAGTACTTTGTCCAGTTGGGATTATTTACCTGGTGAAAAATATCTTCATATATAAATGATCTGAGTCCTTGTTACTCCATGGCTTTCTTGGGTTACTTTAGTCTTTAATTAACCTTTAATATTGGATCTGCAATTACTATTTTTAAAAATGACTTCCTATTCTAAGGTAATATTTCTCTATTCCAAGTGACACCCCTACATCCCAGATAAGGTTCTTCCTGTACCAGATGTGTAGCGACAACATAATTTCTCTTGATTATTTTAATTTTTAAAAAATATTTTTTATTGATTTCAGAGAGGAATCGAGAGAGAGAGAAACATCAATACTGAGAGAAAACCATTGATTGGCTGCCTCCTGCACACCCCCTACTGGGGATTGAGCCTGCAACCTGGGCATTCCTTGACTGGAATGGAACCTGGGCCCCTTTAGTTGCAGGCCAATGCTCTATCCACTGAGCCAAACCAGCCAGGGCTCCCTTGATTATTTATGTCAATAACTGCAGTACAATTCTCTTTTCTCAGCCTGTCAAATAATGGCCTTTTGTAAAATAATTCAGATAATTTTTAATTGTTCATAAAAAAATAGTCATTTCCTACTCATTACCCTGGCATTGAAGTGATAAGTATATACCTAATTATAAGCTAAATGAGTATTCTAAGTATATTATTGGACATATAATATTAGCACCAAGTCTGGCAGCCTTTCTTATGACTCTTATTGACGAATAAGATGCAAGATACTCAGAATACCTTAGCATTAATGCTCATTCACATTACTCGTATTTTTTTAAATTAGGACCTTTTTATGGAAATAAAATCTGGAAATGTTTAGTAACTTGAGTAACAATAGGTATACCACATTTCATATACACTTATGTCAGGATTGAATAATTTACGTTTTCCTATTAACAGCAAGGACTATTTTGAATTTCCTTTACAAAAAAGGAATTGCTCGGATGACTCTTTTCTACACACACACACACAGCTATTTAAGTGTCTTGCCTTATACTATCATAGCTAATATATTAAAGCTTAGCATGTACTTAAGTGATGTTGATAATTAACAATAGTGTATGTAATATATCTCTAGTAGTCTTGATAAGTTCAAGCCTTTTTGGCTATTTGATGGTTGTTGCTTTTAACCTTGTAAATGAGCAAGAGAGGTGTCAGGTTTGCTCTTTTTTGTTGTGCTTGCTTTTCAGTGTTTGATCCAAGGTCCTGTTGAAGGCCCAACTTTACAATATTTTGGGAGGGTTACTTAAGTTAAAAGGAGACAATACAGCCTGTGAATCCATGTAATCTAGTGCCCATAAGTGGCCCTGCACATAAGCTGGAAAAGAGAAAAGTCACCAGGGCACCATTACCAGCTGCTCTGGTGGTGGAGCCACCTCTCATCCCTCAGCTCAACATGTGGCTGTCATATTGACCTTTGGACTTCTTCTTTTGAGAAGTGCTTCCTCAAGACTTCATCTATTTTCCTACTGGGTTTTCCTTTTCTTACTGCTTTGGATTGAAGGTCGCTTAAGAATTCTGGGACTGTTTAAAGTGGACAGATACCCACGGACACCCAATATGACCCAGTGAGAAGAAGATACAGCTTCCATGTCTCTGGAGTCACCAGTTATGCTTCTTTCTCAACGTGTCACTGGGAAGAATGGATTTTCCATTATGTTTTTATTATTGATTTCTACCTTAATTGTATTACATCCAATCCTTTGAAATTGCTGATATTTGATTTCTGGCCTAGTGTACAGCCAATTTTTGTAAATATTCCATGTATGATATGAAGGATGCATATGTTGGTTGTCACTGGTCTATACATGTGCATAATGTCAAGTGTGTTACTCGGGCTGCTCAAATCTGTATGCCTTATTGACTTTTATGTCTGTTTGTCCTATTAATTGCTGAGATGAGTATATTAAAATACTGCACTGTAATTACAGATTTGCCTATCCTTGTAATTCTGTGCACTTTGCTTTACATACTATACGAGCAAGACCATTTCAGTCCACTTTTGTTTTACATATTATAAGAACATGTTATTAGCCCAGCTTGCCATCACAGGCAAGAAAAACCCCTGAATCTGCCTGATAATGTGTCTGCAGCACATGTATTATGAAGCTTTTCTTTTCATCTCACTTTATAATCCTACGTGAGGCTTTTTGTACAGGTGGGGTCTGGCTGTCCTGTCCCTATGGGGGCCGATCAGGGCTGGGCCAGCAGGGAGTGAGGGGTTGCAAGATGTCAGCCAGCTGGCAAGAGGGGCTGTGGGTGGTTGACCAGCTGGCCCTTCCCTTGATTGGGTTGGGGGGGGGGCAATTGGCAGTAGGCTGGCCAGGGAGAAGGGCCACAGAAGGTTGTGGGGGGGAAGGGGAACATGAGGCCCCAATTGGGCTGGTTAGCCACCACAGTGTGTCTCATAATGACCGGTCATTCCATCATTCCTGGCGCTTGGCTTTTATATATATTTTTTTCTTACTTTACAAAAGGAATATACCTCACCCATTTCAGTTTTTACTATGCTTCTTTGCCTCTGGAGCACCAAATAAATGGTACTTTTAAATAGAAATTATTTTTTAACTATATTTTATTGATTTTTTATAGAAAAGAAGGGAGAGGGAGAGAGTGCTAGAAACATCGATGAGAGAGAAACATCAATCAGCTGCCTCCTGCACACTCCTTACTGGGGATGCGCCAACAACCAAGGTACATGCCCTTGACTGGAATCGAACCTGGAACCCATGAGTCCACAGGCCGATGCTCTATCCACTGAGCCAAACCAGATAGGGTTTAAATAGAAATTATTAATATTAATCATGAGTCCATAAGTTGAAGGCAAGGCCTTGTGTTTTCCATTGGTTAGGTGTATTTGTATAAAGAGCACAACATAGCATTAGATCATTATAGAATTTTTTTGATGTGTAACTCAAAGAACATTGCATAACAGAATTCCTTCCACTTCAATGATATATGTAAACATATTTTCCAATTATTTACATGTATAGAAATTAAAATAGGAATACAATTTGTGCCGAACCCTGTCTCATTTTAATAATCAGTAAATTTATTACAGATATATGAATTAACTAAAAAACAAAACCACAGTCATTACATTAAGAAATACACATCAAATTTAATCGAATTTAAATACATTTAATGCAACAGTTTAAGAAGTATAAAAATGTATGGTTATGATGTTTTAATTAATTTCATTCTAATAATTGCAATGACAAGTCTTCAAGAATTTTTTTATACATTTAAAGCCTCCCGGTCACATGAAATTTCAAAATTAAAATAAATTTTCTTATATTTAGTCGCAGATAAGGATGATAGGATAATCAATTTAAAAATCTGAAATATAGAGATATATTTTTGTGGAAAATTCTGAGTTCAAGGAGAAAAAAGAATGGTGTAAAATTTTTTACTGTTAAAGGTAAGTTAATTCAAGCATGCAGAATCTCAGAGGGAAGGCAGGGGAGAGTGGGTGGGAAGTAATCAATCAACCAAGGATCTTTGCATATGCATGGCCCATGGACACAGGCAATGGGGCAGTGAGGGCCTGAGGTGGTGAGGGGGTGGGGAGTTGGTGGAGGTGGGCTGGAGGGGGCCAATGGGGGAAGATAGGGGACATATGTAATACTTTCAACAGTATAGAATTGTTTAAAAAAACTAAAAAAAAGAAAACAAACCACAAAAAAACAAAAAAGGTGAAAACAAAATAAAAAGGTATGTTTGTTCATGTATGCTATAAATGGAGAATAGCAGCAATCAAATTGCATGGTATTTATTTTCCATTGTCCACATTAAAAAGAATGTGAAAGATTTCTTTTAAAATATCAATTCCTGTGATGTGCAATTAATAACATGATAAAAACCTTGGAAGTCAACTTTTAAAAGACGTAAAATTCTTTTAGGGTATATGTGAGCAAAACCAATGAGAAGTCTTGTGCTATCCCAGTCCACTTCCTGCCTATTGTTCAACCAGGAAGGAGGTGGCACTGGAACTGAGTGCCCAGAACTGGAAGCATTCTGAAGGAGAAAAGACATCAGACTATGCTCTTTTTCATAGCTGACATCAAATTGCTCACCTTACTCCAGCTGGCAAGAATAAGAGAGGAAGGAAAGATGGACAGACAGACGTATTTATGAACTGCCTACCGTGTTCAGATATCTTACTAGCTGCTTTCCTGTGCATTGTTACATTTCTATAACAACCCATCCTACAGAAGAGGAGCCTCAGGAAGATGACTGAGTACAGTCTGTAGCGGTGTAGCTGGGATTTGATCCCAGTTCTGTCTGATGAGGCTACATCTGTGGCCTCAAAATAAAAAATTGCATGTGAGCTCAGGCAAATTACTAAACTCTGAGCTCAAACCTCCTCATCTATAAAATGGGATAATAATAACTATTTTGCAGGGTGGTTATCACAATCCAGGGAATTAATGTATAGACAGATTCAAATCTTTAGCATAGAGCCTGGCCCACAAAAGGCACGGAAGACATGTCTGTTGACCATTTGGGCACAAAGTTGGGTATTCTGGCATAATATTTTTGCCAGCAAAGGGATGGTTGACTTTGGGAATCAAGCTGTCACTTGAAGGTGGCTAGCCAAGTAGTGACTGCCTTAAACTTTGAGACCAAGCAGCTAAGACTGAAGGCTGGACTTTGACTTGGGGGTGCTGAAAGGAAAAATGGCTGTTGTCTCCCAGACCTGTCCTAAGAGATCTGAGGCTAGTGCCTGTCCACTGCAATACCTCCCCACCAAGAATTTCCCACCATCCATGTGTGTTAACAAACAGTGCAGCCCACGGAACTATAGAGTTCTGAATGAGTCACCCCATGATGTGCCTCTATGGTATGCAGTTTGTTCTGAGCTTTACCCTCAGGCAACTTTACCCTTGGGCACAAGAGAACTACTTCTGCCCCTCCATTAACTAGTTAGTAGAACTTGAATTAGGCACCTTGCCCATAATAAAAGATCATCAGGAATAATCTCTTCTGACTTTTCTATATGGAAAGACAAACTTCTAAGAATCTGCTCTTCTTATTCTGCAACTAGAGGCTCAGTGCATGAAATTTGTGTATGGATAGGGTCCCTAGGCCTGGCCTGTGATTAGGGCCAATCAGGTTCCCTGCCTCCCTCCACACCTCCTCCTTCCCTCACTGCCAGTGCACTGCCACTATGCAGTTCCTCCGCCTCCCCACCTTCTCCCTCCTTCACTCCCTCAGTGCCCCGCTACCGCCACTGGTCACCTGCCATGTTCCACACCATCCCCAGTGGTCAGCACATGTCATAGCAAGCGAGCGAATTCCTGGTCTCTAGTTCGAACTCTTAAAGGGACACTTTACATATTAGCCTTTTATATACACTGAGTGGCCAGGTTATTATGATCTCTGACCACATAATAACCTGGCCACTCAGTGTATATAGATGACCCTTTGAAGTCTCCAAGGCACCTTATCACTTCCCTAGCTCAGGATGTTTTATACAGCCATTTTCCCTTTCTGTGTCTGAACCTATTGTGCATGTGGGGTCTCATACTCTCCCATGTACGTGGGGTTCCCATACATTTGTATGTATTAAATTCGGTTATTTTCTCTTGCCAACCCATCACATGTCTATGTCATTATTAGACCAGCTAGAAGAACCTTGAGGGCACAGGGCAGCTTGTTCCTCAGAGCCAATTCAATGTGCAGTAGAGGATTAAAAACTCATGTTGCTTCTCCCAGGTAGGGCAGTAGCCACAGGGACACCCTGTGCCCACTGTTCACTTCCATGTGTGTGTTTTTTAAATATATTTTTATTGATTTTTAAAGAAAAGAAGGGAGAAGGAGGAGGAGGAGAGAGAAAAATCATCTATCGGTTGCTTCCTGCATGCTCCTTACTGGGGATTGAGCCCAAAACCCAGGTATGTGCCCTGACCGGGAATTGAACTGGTGACCTCTTGATGTATGGAATGACACCCAACCAACTGAGCTATACTGGGCAGGGCCCACTTCCACGTTTTTAATATAACAAAGCAGTTTCAACCCAAAAATCCGTCCTCAGTTTAGCTGCAGATCATATGTTTGTTTTTTAAATCATCACTGGAGGATATGTTTATCGATGTGAGAGAGAGAGAGAAGAGAGAAGGGTGGGGGGTGGAATTGATCTGAGGGAGAAACAATGATTGGTTGCCCCCATATGTGCCCCGACCAGGGATCAAACTCAGCCCTGACTGGGAATTGAATCCACAACCTTTGGTGTATGAAATAATGCTCCAATCAACTGGGCCATCCAGTCAGGCTGCAGATCAAGAAGTTGAACAGAATTGGCAATCAGAAAAGCTCTATTTAGATATCCTGGACTGAGGCAAATATCACTTGATTGTTTTTTAATTACTATTCCTATAAACATCATGATCTTTGATGCATTTGCAATTCAGAGCACGTGTGTGTGTGTGTGTGTGTGTGTGTGTGTGTCCTACCAAAGCAAAACCTGATAAATATCCGTGTCTAAACTTTTCAAACTGAAGAGATGAACATTAAGCAGGGAGAGTCCTTAGGTAGCCATGTGTTCCTGGAGCCACTGGTGATGTTTGGGCGCCGCCTGTTGGCCATTGACCGCCCCTGTTGTAGAAGTTATCGTCATTGGTCAAGAGTTTCTTAACCTTGGCTACATGTTAATAACCACCCTGCGAGTCTGATTTAAAAGGTCTATGTATGGAACTTCTGGTTTCTGTTTCTTAAGGAGTGCAGAAACCACCACTCTTGTCTTAACAAGTGAAAACTGAACAGACTGAAAAAACAACTCTTCTAGGATCTGTAAGAGGGGAGAACACAGGACAAATGGCTGGAAAGATAGACAAGGAGAATATAGAGAATAACAATCCAATGGAATGGACACTTCAGGAACCAGTGCTGGATAGAAAACCATGGACAGTGATTGATAAATTGCTAGAGGCTTAGATTTGGGAACTATGAGAATTAAAGACAGTCAGAGGGAGCCTAGACCGGTTTGGCTCAGTGGATAGAGCGTCAGCTTGCGGACTGAAAGGTCCCAAGTTTGATTCCGGTTGGGGGCATGTGCCTTGCTTGCAGGCACATCTCCACAGTGGGATGTGCAGGAGGCGGCTAATCGATGTCTCTCTCTCTCATAGATGTTTCTGACTTTCTATCTCTCTCCCTTCCTCTCTGTAAAAAAATCAATAAAATATATTTAAAAAAAAAACAGTCAGGGGGAGGGGGAGAGGGAGAGGGGAGGGACAAAAAATATTGTGAGGTTTACCTCCAGGAGCTGACCAGATTTCCACAGAAAGTATCAGAGAAAAATTTTCTTATGCTTCTGGCAGGGGAAAGAGGAAAAGGAGCCATTTAAAAAATTGCCAGAGCTCTCTGTTCTTCTTAACACCTGCCCTTAGGAGAAACCAGTTAAGCAGAGCCTAACCTGCTGGAGAATTATCAAAGCAAGTTCACTGAAAGCCTGAGATGTAATCAAGGGACTCTAGAATGTTTCCTTTCCCCCAACATACCTCACTACCATATTACTAAAGGCCAATTTACAGCAGTTTCTTTTATGTAGTACATCACGTCTAGCTGCCAGAAAAAAAATTACAAGGTGTTCCAAAAGATAAAAATTTGAAGAGATAGAGCAAGCATTAGAACCAAAACATGGCAGGATGTTAAAAGTATCAGGCAGGAATTTATTATTTTTACTTATTTATGCTATTACTTTTTAATTTTTTATTGTTTAAAGTATTACATATAATAGTAATATATCTCCTTCCCCCCTATTGACCTTCCCCCATCCTTCTCTACCCCCTGTCGCATGCCCTCATCCCATCCCTCCCCCCAGTGTCTTGTGTCCATTGGTTGTACTTATATGCATGCATACAAGCCTTTGGTTTATCTCTTTCCCACCTTCCCCAAAACTTCCCAGCCTTTCCGCTATAATTTGACAGTCTGTTTGGTGCTTTACTTCCTCTGTATCTATCTTTTTGTTCATCAGGTTATAATGTTCTTTATTTTCCGTAAATAAGTGAGGTCATCTGGTATTTTTCTTTCATTGCTTGGCTTATTTCACTTAACATAATGCTCTGCAGGTCCACCCATGCTGCTGCAAATGGTAAGAATTCCTTCTTTTTTATAGCAGCGCAGTATTCCTTTGTGTAGATGTACCATAGCTTTCTAATCCGATCATCTGCTGACGGCCATTTAGGCTGTTTCCAAATCTTAGCTATGGTGAATTGTGCTATGAACATAGGGATGTATATATCCTTTCTGATTGGTGTTTCTAGTTTCTTGAGATATATTCCTAGAAGTGGAATTACTGGGTCAAATGGGAGTTCCATTTTTAGTTTTTTGAGGAAACTCCATATTGTTCTCCACAGTGGCTGCACAAGTCTGCATTCCCACCAACAGTGCACAAGGGTTCCTTTTTCTACACATCCTCGCTAACACTTGTCGTTTGTTGATTTGTTGATGATTGCCATTCGGACAGGTGTGAGATGGTAACACATTGTCATTTTGATTTGTATCTCTCAGATAATTAGTGACTCTGAGCATGTTTTCATATGTCTCTTGGCCTTCTTTCTGTCTTCTTTTGAAAAGATTTTATTTAGGTCCTTTGCCCATTTTTTAAAATTGGATCATTTATCTTACTTTTATTAAGTTGTATAAGTTCCCTGAAGATGTTGGAGATTAAGCCTTTATCAATGATAACATTTGCAAATATGTTCCCCATACAGTGGGCTTTCTTGTTATTTTGTTGATGGTTTCTTTTGCTGTGCAAAAGCTTTTTATTTTGATGTAGTCCCATTTGTTTGTTTTCTCTTTAGCTTCCATTGCCCTAGGAGCAGTATCGGTGAAGAAATTGCTTCAGCATATATCTGAGATTTCTCTCCCTGTGGATTCCTCTGGTATTTTTATGGTTTCCCATCTTATGTTTAAGGCCTTTATCCATTTTGAGTTAATTTTTGTGTGGTGTAAGTTGGTGATCTAGTTTCATTGTTTTGCATGTATCTGTCCAATTTTCCCAACACCATTTATTGAAGAGACTGTCTTTACTCCATTGTATGTTCATGCCTCCTTTGTCAAATATTAATTGAGCATAGTGGTTTGGGTCAATATCTGGGTTCTCTATGCTATTCCATTGATCTATGTCTGTTCTTGTGCCAGTACCAGACTGTTTTGAGAACAATGATGTTGTAATACAGCTTGAAATCTGGTACTGAGATCCCACCTACTTTGTTCTTCTTTCTCAGGATTGCTTTGGCTATTTGGGGTCTTCTTAAATTGCAGATGAATTTTGGAGAGTTCTTTCTAGGTCTGTGAAATATGCCATTGGTATTTTAATGGGGAGTGCATTGAATCTATAGATTGTTTTGAGTAGTATGGACATTTTAATGATGTTGATTCTACCAATTCATGTTCTTCCATCTGTTTACATCTTCCTCTATTTCTTTTTTCAGTGTCCTATAGTTTTCTGTGTATAGGTCTTTTACCTCCTTAGTTAAGGTTATTCGTAGGTATCTTGATTTTTTTTTGGTGGGATGGTAAATGGGATTTCTTTTTTAATATCTCTTTCTCTAAGTTCACTTCTGATCTATAGAAATGTGATAGATTTATTGGTATTAATTTTGTATTCTGCTTCATTGCCAAATTCATTTATTAAGTCTAATAGTTTTTTGATGGAGTCTTTTGGGTTTTTTATGTACAATATCATGTCATCTACAAATAAGGAGAGCTTTACTTCTTCTTTTCCAATTTGGATGCCTTTTATTTCTTCTTCTTGTTTCATTGCAATGGCTAATTCTTCCAGTACTATATCAAATAGGAGTGGTGAGAGTGGACATCCCTGTCTTGTTCTTATTCTTAGGGAAAATGGTTTTAGTTTTTGCCCATTGAGTATGACATTGGCTGTGGTCTTATCATATATGCCTTTTATTATATTGAGGTATGATCCTTCTATGCCCACCTTGCTGAGAGTTTTTATCAAGAAAAGGTTGAATTTTGTCAAATGCTTTTTCTGCATCAATTGATATGACTATGTGATTTTCACCTCTCAATTTGTTTATGTGATGTATCACGTTTATTGATTTGCGAATATTGTACCATCTTTGCATCCCTGAGATAAATCCTACTTGGTCATGGTGTATGATCTTTCTGATGTACTATTGGATTGGATTTGCTAAAATTTTGTTGAGGATTTTGGCATCTATGTTCATGAAGGATATTGGCCTGTAATTCTCTTTCATTGTGTTGTCTTTATGTGGTTTTGGTATTAGGGTTGCTGGTTTCATAGGAAGCATTCCTTCCTTTTGAATTTTTTGGAATAGTCTGAGGAGGATAAGTTTTAGTTCTTCTTTGAATGTTTAGTAAAAGTCCCCTGTAAAGCTATCTGGCCCTTGGCTTTTGTTTTCTGGAAGCTTTTTGATGACTGCTTTAATTTCTTCCATAGTTATTGGCCTGTTGAGATGTTCAGATTCTTCCTGATTGAATTTTAGAAGGCTGTATTTTTCTAGGAATATGTCCATTTTCTCCAGGTTGTCCAGTTTGTTGGAATAGTCTTACTCATAGTATTTTTAAACCATCCTTTGTATTTTGATGAAGTCTGTTGTTATTTCATCTTTTTCATTTCTGATTTTGTTTATTTGGGTCCTCTCTCTTTGCTTCTTGGTGAGCCTGGCTAGAGGTCATCAATCTTATTTATCCTTTCAAAGAACCAGTTCTTGGTTTTGTTAATCTTTTTTTTTGTCTCTATGTTGTTTATCTCTGCTCTAATCTTTATTATTTCCTTCCTTCTGCTTACACTGGGCCTTTCTTATTGCTCTCTTTCTTGCTCTTTGAGTTGTAGGGTTAGGTAATTTATTACCATTGTTTCTTGTTTTTTTCAGTAGGCTTGTAGAGGTATGAACTTCCCTCTCAAGACTACTTTCACTGTGTTCCATAGATATTGGATTGTTGTGTTTTCATTTTCATTTTTTGCCATGATGCTTTTTATTTCTTCTTTGAGCTCTCTGGTAACCCAGTCATTGTTTAACAGCATGGTATTTGTCTCCATGTGTTTGATTTTTTTGGATTGTTTTTATTGTAGTTGATTTCCAGTTTTATGCCACTGTGATCTGAGAAGATACTTGATATGATTTCTATCTTCTTTATTTGAAGAGACTTTGCCTGTGACCCAATATATGGTCTATCTTTGAAAATAACCCATGTGCACTTGAGAATAATGTATATTCTGTGGCTTTGGGATGAAATGTTCTGAAGATGTCAATTTCATCTGTCTAGTGAGTCATTTAGGATGTTTCTTTGCTGATTTTTTGTTTAGAGGATTTGTCCAATAATGATAGTGTGGTATTAAAGACTCCTATTATGATTGTATTGCTGTCAATCTCTCCCTTGATATCTTCCAGGAGTTTTTTTTATATATTTGGGTTCTCCATTATTGGGTGCATATGTGTTTACCAGAGTTACTTCTCCTTGTTGGGTTGCTCCCTTTAGTATTATGAAGTGGCCTTCCTTATCTCTCTTTTTTTTTTTTAAATAGATTTTATTGATTTTTTACAGAGAGGAAGGGAGAAAGATAGAAAGTCAGAAACATCGATGAGAGAGATCGATCAGCCGCCTCCTGCACGCCCCGCAGTGGAGACGCGCCCGTAAGCAAGGTACATGCCCCCGACCGGAATCGAACCTGGGACCTCTCAGTCCGCAGACCGATGCTCTATCCACTGAGCCAAACCGGTCCTGGCCCTTATCTCTTTTTATGTCCTTTACTTTGAATTCTAATTTGTCAAATAAAAGTATTGCTACCCCTGCTTTTTTTTTTTTTTCATTTCCATTCGCCTGAAAATCCTTTTTTTAATCCCTTCACCCTCAGTCTGTGTGCGTCTTTTTTTCTGAGTGGGTTTCTTGTAGACAACAGATATATTGGTCATGTTTTCTTATCCAATCCGTTACCCTATGTCTTTTGATTGGGCCATTTAATCCATTTAAATTTAAAGTTATTATCGATAGGTACTTGTTTGTTGTCATTTTTATTCTTTACCCCTGTGTTCCTTCTTCGCTTCCTATTTCTTTTTTTTACAGCGGACCCTTTAGCATTTCTTGCATTGCTAGTTTGGTGGTAATAAATTCCCTTAGACCTTTTGTGTCTGTAAGCTCCTGATTTCACCTTCAATTTTGCCTTGCTGGGTACAGTATTCTTGTATTCAGACCCTTCCTTTGCATAACTTTGTGTATTTCATTCTGTTCCTGCCTGACCTGTGTGTTTCTGTTGAGAAATCAGACATTAGTCTGATGAGGGATCCTTTGTAGATAACTTTCTGTCTCTCTCTGGCTACTTTTAAGATTCTTACTTTGTTGTTGGTGTTTGCCAATTTAATTATCATATACTTTGGCATTGGTCTTTTGGGGCTCATTTTGCTTAGGGCTCTGTGAGCTTCTTGGATTTATGTAGATTTTTCTTCCCTATATCAGGGATGTTTTCTGTCATTTCTTCTAACAGGTTTTCTATTTCTTGCTCAGTTTCCTCTCTTTCTGAAGCCTTTTTTATGTGGATGTTGTTTTGTTTTGTGTTGTCTCAAAGTTCCATTAGGCTCTCCTCCTGCTTTTTAACTTTTTTTTCTAGAAGCTGCTCTACTTGGGTATTTTTTCCTACCTTATCTTCTAGCTCACTGATGTAGTCCTCTGCTTCTTATTTTTTAAATTAAAAAAAACCTTTATTGTTCAGATTATTACAATTGTTCCTCTTTCCCCTCCCTCATAGCTCCCCTTCACTTGGTTCCCACTCCACCCTCTGCCCTTACTCCTTCCCCCCATTGTCCTCATCCATAGGTGTATGATTTTTTCCAGTCTCTTCCCACACTCTCTCACTTCTTTCCCCCTGAGAATTGTCGGTCCACTCCCTTTCTATGCCCCTGATTCTATTATATTCAACAGTTTATTCTGTCCATCAGATTTTTAATTCACTTGATTTTTAGGTTCACTTGTTGATAGATATGTGTTTGTTGTTCATAATTTTTATCTTCACCTTTTTTCTTCTTCCTCTTCTTAAAGAATACCTTTCAGCATTTCACATAATACTGGTTTGGTGTTGATAAACTCTTTTAGCTTTTTCTTATCTGTGAAGCTCTTTATCTGCCCTTCAATTCTGAATGATAGCTTTGCTGGGTAGAGTAATCTCGGTTGTAGGTTCTTGCTATTCATCACTTTGAATATTTCTTGCTACTCCCATCTGGCCTGCATATAAATCAGCTGACAATCATATGGGTGCTCCCTTGTAGGTAATTAACTGTTTGTCTCTTGCTGCTTTTAATATTCTCTCTTTGTCTTTTGCTCTTGGCATTTTAATTTTGATGTATTTTGGTGTGGTCCTCTTTGGATTCCTTTTGTTTGGGTTCTGTGAACTTCCTGAACTTGTAAGTCTATTTCTCTCAGCAGATGGGGGAAGTTTTCAGTCATTATTTCTTCAAATAGGTTTTCACTATCTTACCCTCTCTCTTCTTCTGGCAACCCCATAATTTGGATGTTGATACGCTTGAAGTTGTCCCAGAGGCTCCTTACACTATCTTCAAATTTTTTTATTCTTTTTTCTTTTCCAGTTGAGTGTTTTTTGATTCTTTGTATTTCAAATCTTTGACTTGATTCTTGTGTTCCTCTAGTTCTGCTCTTAGGTCTCTGTATAATATTTTTTATTTTAGTCAGTGTATGTTTAATTTCTAGTTGGTCCTTTTTCATATCCTCAGGGTCTTGTTAAATTTATCCATCATTTCTAGGAAATTCTTCAAAAATTTTATAACCATATAAAATTTGAACTCTATATCCAGTTGTTTATTTTCCTCTGTTTTTTTTTCTTTTGTGATGTTTCTTTGTCTCTACATTTTCACTGCTTCCCTGAGTTGGTAGAGTAGCTTTGTGTGCTAGTTGTCCTATATGGCCCAGTAGTTCTGCCTCCCCAGTTACCTGAGGTGGACACTTTTGGTGCACCCCTTTGTGGACTATGTGTACAGTCTTGCTGTAGTTAAGTCTTGATTGTTGTTGATATCATTGGGGGAATTGACCTCCAGGCCAATTGGCTATGGGGATCAACTGTGTCTATGCCAGGAAAACTTCTGTGCTGGAGTCAGCCTTATGAGACAAGTCTTGCAAAATTGCAAAAGTCTCTGTGCTTAGCTTGGATGGGGCCAACTCTCAGGGCTGAGCAGATAGCCTTGGCTTCCCATCAGCCCTACCCTATGAAGTCCCTGGGTCTTAATGTCCCTTGGTAATCACTGCAGTACTATCTGCATGCACTCGCACTCACCTCCAGACCTCTGCCTTTTACAGCTCCCCTGAGTTTCCATACACTCCAGATATCTGTATGAGTCTGGGTCCCCAGGGTCTCATCCCAAACTGGGGTTCAGTGCAGTCAGAAGTAGAGTTCAGCACAGTCAGGAGTTTCTGTCTTCCTCCTGCTAGAGAAAGCCAGTGGCACAATCAGCAGTCAGTCCTCTCTGCATGTACTTGCATGTGTACTTCCAGACCTCTGCCTTTTGTGGTTCCCCTGAGTTTCCGTGTTCTCCTCCCTTTCCCTCGCAGTCCAGATTTCCCCTGTATGAGTCTCACCAGGAACTGGGGTTTAGTGCAATCAGGAGTTTCCATCTCCCTCCTGCTAGAAAAAAACAGGCAGGCACTCTGCCACCCATCCTCTACATGCGCATGTCTCTGTATCTCAGTTTTTTGCAGCTCTTCTGAGTCTCTGTTAGCCCCTCTCTTTCTTTGTAGTTGTAGAATTTCCACTCAGCCAGCTTTCCTGTGATTCTGGATAATGTCCATTCTGTCCTTTAGTTGTAGTTTTGAAATTGTTGTGTGAGGCAGTAGTTTAGGTGTTCACCTATACTGCCACCTTGGTTTCTCCAGTCCTCTGCTTCTTCTAGTCTATTCTTGATGCTTTCTATTGAGTTCTTTATAGCAACGATGTCATTTTTCATTTCTTCTTGATTCTTTCATTTCCTCTTGGTTCTTACACATATTGTCGAATTTGTCTTCCATTCTTTTCAGCCACATTATGACTATTTCTCTGAATTCTTTCTCTGACAGGTTGCTTGCCTCCATGTCATTTACTTCCTTTTCTGGTGATGTCTGCTTTTCTTTCATATGTGGGCTGTTTCTTTGTCTCCCCATGTTCTCTCTTCTCTCCATGTCTGGTTATGTAGTTCTCTCTCTCCTTCTTTGATTTAAGAGCACAAAATACAACACAAAAAGGCATAATGCACAAGGCACTGAACATAAATGTATTCACCATATTAATTACCCCAAATAAAGGTGACCACCAAAGAAAGGCTAATTAGAGGATAAGAAAGAAAGAGAAAAAAAATGCAAAAATGAAATTTGGAAAAGGAAAAAAAAGAGAGAGAGTAAGAAAGAAGAGGGGAAATATATATATATATATATATATATATATATATATATATGAAGAAAACTCCAATAGAGCAGCCACTAATCCCAACACAAGCCAACAACAAGTATCTGGAGATGAATGCAAACTATAAACAACAACTAATATTAAGCAAGGAGGCAAGGGAAAACAGAAGCAAAAAACAAACAAAAACAAAACAAAAAGGAAAAGCAAAACAATCTCACAAACTAGCATTAAAAAATCAACATAATCAATAAAGCAAACAACAACAAAAGGACAGAGAGAAAAAGATTTTGATTAGTGAAGAAAGAGAAGAGAGAGGTGTATATGGACTTTGAGCAGGGGATTGGAAATTAGATATATAAGTAGGGTGAAATTTTAACAGGGGATTAAAAAGAAGGAATAGGGAAAATCTAAAGCAGGAATAGGGTAAGAGAAACAGGACAACAAAAGGGGAAAAGTGAGAAAGAGAGCAATGGCATAAAGATAGAGTTGAGATAGAGTAAAATTATGCTAAAGGAAAGATGAAATTAGAATGTAGAATTCTAATCACAAAGTAAAATAAAAAGAAAATAAAATACATTTTTTAAAAAAGGTAAAATTGTAGTAGTAATAATATTGATTGGAAACAAAAATGTAGTAATTAAAAAGGTAAAATCAAGTGAGGAAAAAAGAAAAAATAGTTTCTTAAGTAAAAGATGAAAAAAATAAAAATAAAAATGTGCACTTGTGAAGGTCACTCACTTCCTCTACTGTTCTGTTTGGCATGCCTGTTTCCTAATCAGGACAGTATTGAAGTTCCCTGCTCCTCAATGTTGTAAGCTAGTCCTGATTTTTAAACAGGCAGTTTATTTGTGTTTACAGAAGAGTTGATTTGTGATTCACCCCTGGGTGGCAGTGTTTCTGGATTGACCTCCAGGTCTATAAGTCCTCTGGAGCTAGTATTTAGATATTATTTCCCTGTGGCACTTAATACCGGTTTGGGAGAGAGGATTGTCCCAGAACTGGTTCTCTGATAGTTAATCCGCACTGTGATCCCCAGGTTCCAGAAAAACAACTTTCCCTTGCAGTATCTTAGAGCGACCCCAATTGTATTGGGCTTAGTAATCAGAAGGAAGGATTTAAAGAGGAAAGAAAGAAAAAAGAGCCAGAGTTAAATGTGCCAACTCCGGGGCTGTGCGCAAGTCTGTGCGGTCTCTTTTCCCCTTGGATCCAAGCAGCCAACACACTTTTAAAATTTTTAGGCTGTCCTTTTACATCCAGATCAAAATGGGTTGCTTTTTAGCCCTTCTGTTAGCAGCTCAACAGACCCCCTTCCACATTCATGGATCACGCCAGCCCCAACAGCCAGGAATTTTTCTAGGCGCAGACTTCCCCAGGTCTCCAGCTCTCGCAGTGTGTGTGTTTCTCTCTCCTGCCTGGACCAGAGACCTCACTTTATCCCAGGAGAAATATGACTTTTCTGTGTGGAATGTAGAGCTCCTCTGAATCCACGTGCTTGCACCACTTGGGATCCGGTGTTCTTGGTTTCACAGCTGTCTGGTGGGTGCCATAGTTGTAGATTCCCCGGGCTTTCCAGGTTTCCGATAACATCCACTTTTCCTTCAAGATAATGTGGTCTCCGTATCCAAGCTACTCCAGAGGGGAACCCAGCAGCAGTGAAGGCTGCCTGGTCAGGGGAGCCCCGTCCAGTAGTCCCCACTGTCTCCTGGAGTATAACTCACCAACAAACATTTCCCCGTGTGACCATACCCTCTCCCCTTGTTTTCTCATTAATACACTATCTTTCAGTCTGCTTCCCCGTTGGCAGCTATCTTCCAACATCTCAGGCAGGAATTTAAAACAGCTATAACTAATATGCTAAAGGCCCTAATGGATAAAATAGACAGCATATAAGAACAGATGGGCAATGTAAGCAGAGATGGAAATACCAGGAAAGAAACCAATAAATGCTAGAGGTTACAAATTTACTATTGTAGAAGTGAAAAATGCCTTTGATAGGCTTACTAACAGACTGGACATGGCTGAAGAAAGAATCTCTGAGCTTGAGGGTGTCTCAATAGAAACCTCCCAAACTGCAAAATAAAGGGAATAAAGGTGGAAAAAGAAATAGAACAGATTATCCAAGGATTGTGGGGCAACTACAAAAGGTGTAATATACAAGTAATGGGAATACGAGAAGCAGAGAGAAACAATAATGACTGAGGATTCCCCAAGTTAATGTCAGACCCCACACCACAAATCCAGGAAGCTCAGAGATCACCAAGAAACACCAATGCCAACAAACAAGCAAACAAATTACACCTACGTGTATAACTTTCAAATTACAGAAAATCAAAGACAGAAAAAACCCTGGCCCTGGCCAGTTTGGCTCATTTTGTCCCATGCACCAAAGGATCTCGGATTTGATTCTGGTCAAAGGACATACTTGGGTTGCATGTTCAACCTCCTGTTCCGTTTGGGATAAGTGCTGGAGACAACCAATCAATGTGACTCTCTCTCTCACATTAATGTTTCTTTCTCTCTTGCTACTTCCTTCCCTCCCTCCCACTCTCTCTAAAATCAATGTAAAAATATCTTTGAGTGAGGACTAACAACAACAACAACAAATCTAAGAGAAGCCAAGAGGCAAAAACACTTTAACTATAGAGGAGCAAAGATAGAAATTATATCCAGCTTCTCTTCAGAAACCGTCGGAGCAAGAAAAGAGTGGGGTGAAATATTTAAAGTGTTGAAAGAAATAAAACCACCAAAAATCCCCCCATCAAACTAGAATTCTGTGCCCTGAAGAATTATCCTTTGAAAGTGAAGGGAAATGTCTTTCTCAGACACAAATTGTTAGTAGATCTGCCTTGCAAGACATGTTTTAAAAGTTCCTTAGAGGGGCTGAAACAGGTTTGGCTCAGTGGATAGAGCATCGGCCTGGGGACTAACGGGTCCCAGGTTCGATTCCGGTCAAGCATGTGGTTGCGGGCACATCCCCAGTAAGGGGCGTGCAGGAGGCAGCTGATCGATGTCTCTCTCATCAATGTTTCTGACTTTCTATTCCTTTCCCTTTCTCTCTGTGAAAAATCAATAAAAAAATATATTTTGAAAAAAAGTTTCTTAGAGAGAATGAAAATAATATAGGTCAGAAACTTGAAACTACATTAAGAATGGAAGATCATCAAGGAAGAATTAAGTGAAGGTCAAATAAAAACTTATTTTTCTTATTCATAATTGATTTAATACATAACAGTTTGTTCAAAATAATAACAATAATCTATTTGATTATGATGCCTCTGTATATTGTATATGCTTACATATAAATAAAATCATATTTGAGAAGTCTCTGTACTTACCTCTTATTTTTGCTGTGAACCTAAACTGTTCTAAAATGAAGTCCTTTTGTTGTTGTTGTTGTTAATCCTCACCTGAGGTTATTTTTCCATTGATTTTTAGGGAGAGTGGAAGAGAGAGGGAAAGACAGAGAGACATCAATAGGAGAGAAGTATATCGATTGGCTGCCTCCTTCACAAGTTCTGACAAGGGCCTGGCCAGTGTGGAGCCTGCAGCCAGGATACTTGCCCTTAACTGGAATTGAATCCGGGACCCTTTGGTCCGCAGGCCGATGGCCTGTCCACTGAGCCAAACTGGATAGAACAAAAATGAAGGTCTATGTTACGGATGGACACTGGTATTGTTTAAACACACACACACACACACACACACACACACACACACACACACAACTTCACAGCACAAGTGATTCTAATGTGCTAGGGTGGTCTCATTTAGAATTAACAATTTTTTTTAATTGATTCACTTCACAAAACATTATAGAGCTCCTAATAGGTGCTAAGTATTGTGATGGAGATGGTGTGCACATACTCATGCATGGGTGTGTGCGCACATGCACACACATAAACACACACACACACACCAGTCCTCTATCCTCAGTTACATTACAGATATTAATAAAATAAGTATTCAGTTTTTAAATAGATATTAGAGCTAAGAAGAGGGCAACCTGAAATCTGGGGGGTAGCAAAGGACTACCTGAGGATCTGCCTTTTGCTGTGAGATCTGAAGAGTGAGTTGGAATTAACAAGGTCAGGGTGATGTACTGAGCTTTCCAATTAACTGCCTCAGATATCTTTGCTGGGCAAATGGCCCATGAAGTTGGAGGCAGGTCCTTCTTGATTCAACTATGATTTTTCCAAATGAACAATCATATCTCTGGATGATTTAAGATGATTACCTATTCATTTCATTGGGTTAATATGAGAAAACATTAACATCAAGAAATTGTTGACTCTAGGGACAGTCAAAGGTGTGTGGGTGAGGAAAGCAGGGGAGGAAGGTAGGGGAGGGAGACAAGATGAAGAATTGAAAATCAAATAAATGCAACTTAAAAAGGGGCTGTATTTTATCAAGCCGACTGACAAAGATGGATAATACACTGGGCTGTTGAGAGTGGAAATTTTTCCCTCTGATCCAGCAAATTCACTACTAGGAAGTCATCCTAGAGGATTATAGGCATAGATGTGTGGAGAGTCTAACCGAGAAAGGGAGCATGGCTGGGCTTAGATAATTAGGATCCTAGCCCCTTCTGGAGGAGAGGTTCCTTTTTGAGAGAGGAAGACAAAGTGTTATGTGGGAGGTTGTCTCAGTGGATGAATTGCCATTGATCATCCCAGGTAGGATTATGTAAGAGCAGATCTATGCGTATAAAAATTTCTATAAAACAACCTCTCCCATGCTTTTAATTCCAGTTGAATTCAGCACACTTAATGAGTACCTTTTGATGCAAGGCTTTGGCAAGGATGAAGAACTGCATTACGATGAGAATGTGTAACACCTGACTCTGCCCACCAGGAACATAATCTAAAGCAGAGGTTGTCAACTGGTGGTCCGAGGACCACTGGGGGTCTGTGAGGTATGAAAGGTTGGCAACTGCTCATCTAAAGGAAGGCTGACATGTGGCAAATTCAGATACAGTAATTATAGTAAAGTAAATATTATATTATAGGTATAAAATACGTGTTTAAAAGCGTTATGAGAAGAAAAGGCACAATCAATTATAATTGGACAAAGGGAGAAAAAAAAGGTACATTCTTACCACTCCCTTCCCTCAGGCTTCTAGACTAAAAACTATTATTTTTTCTTTCTTTTCTGCTTTTTAAAATTATGTTTTATTGATTTTGAGAGAGAGAGGGAGGGAGGGAGAGGGAGAGAGAGATAGAATCATCAATGAGAGAGAAACATCATTGATCAGACTTCCTGTGGATTGAGCTCCCAACCCAACCATGTGCCCTGACCTGGAATTGAACCAGCAACCTCTTGGTTCATGGGTCAATACTCAACCACTGAACCACACCAGCCAGGCTGTATTATTACTTCTTAATGTTATCTGATCCATACCTGAAAACACTTTGGCAAAAATTCAAGCATAATAAGAAAAAATCAAAGTCTCCCTTTACCATTCCCAATGCCTCCAATTCCATATCTCTCCTCTGTATAACTACTACTATCAGTTTGGTTGTGGAGCCTCAGAGGACTTTGTGCATTTATGTGCAAATATGTAGGGTTTTTGTGTCTGTGTGTTTTATATAAATGGTAATATTTTGAAAAGTTTCTTCAACTTTTATTTTTCATTCTAATATGTTTTAGGGAACTTTACATGTCAGTCTGCTTAGATACACTTCATTTAAAAAAATGTGTTCTGGCAGAAAAACCAAGATAGCAGCAGAGATACACACCTAAATTGCTGCCTCATACAACAATACCAAAATTATAACTAAAAGACAAAGTGGACACCATCCAGAACCACAGGAAAGCTGGCTGAGTGGAAATTCTACAACAAGAAGGAAAGAGAAAAGCACACCAAGACTCAGAGGAGCTGCAGGAGGCACAGGTACAGAGATGCACACGTAGAGAGGACTGGCAACTGAGTATTCAACTGGCTTTCTCAAGTGAGAGGGAGACAGAAGTTCCCAACTACACTGAACTCCAGTCCTGGGCGAGACACTGGGAAACCAGATTCATGGGGGGAGAGGGGGAACTGGACTGTCTGACAGCAGGCGAAACTTGAGGGTGGCTTTCTGTCCGATGTGCTTGCAGTGGTTACTGAGGGACTCTGAAACCCAGGGGCCTCATAGGATAGGGATGACAGGAAGCCAAGACTGTCTGCTCTGTCCTGAAACTCTGCCCCATCCAAGCTGAGCACAGATGCTTTTGCAATTTTGCAAGTTTTGTCTCATTAGAGTGTCTCCAGCACAGAAGTTCTTCCAGTGTAGACACAGCTAATCCTCACAGTCAATTGGACTAGAGGTCAATTCCTTCCAGTGATACCAATAACAATCAAGACTTAACTACAACAAGGGTGAACACACAGTCCACAAAGGGGGAGGCTGAGCCACTGTACTCTATAGGACACCTACCACACAAAGCTACTCTACCAACTCAGGGAAGCAGTGAAAATGCGAGGACAAAGAAACAGATCACAAATGAAAGAAATGGAGGAAAGCAAACGACTGGATATAGAGTTCAAAACCACGGTTATAGGGTTTTTCAAGAATTTCCTAGAAAAGGCCAATAAATTTAGTGATCCTCGAGGATATGAAAAAGGACCAACTAGAATTAAACATACACTGACTGAAATAAAAAATATTATACAGAGACCTAACAGCAGGCTAGAAGAACGCAAGAATCAAGTCAAAGATTTGAAATACAAAGAAGCAAGAAACACTCAGCCAGAAAAGCAAAAAGAATCCAAACATTTGAAAATAGTGTAAGGAGCCTCTAGGACAACTTCAAGCGTATCAACATCCGAATTATGGGGTTGCCAGAAGAAGAGAGAGCAAGATACTGAAAACCCATTTGAAAAAATAATGACTGAAAACTTCCCCCCCTGCTGAAAGAAATAGACTTACAAGTCCAGGAAGTGCACAGAACCCCAAACAAAAGGAATCAAAAGAGGACCACACCAAGACACATCAAAATTAAAATGCCAAGAGCAAAAGACAAAGAGAGAATATTAAAAGCAGCAAGAGAAAGACAGTTAATTACCTACAAGGGAGCATCCATACAATTGTCAGCTGATTTCTCAACAGAAACTATGCAGGCCAGACGGGAGTGGAAAGAAATATTCAAAGTGATGAATAGCAAGAACCTACAACCAAGATTGCTCTATCCAGCAAAGCTATCATTCAGAATTGAAGGTCAGATAAAGAGCTTCACAGATAAGAAAAAGCTAAAAGAGTTCATCACCACCAAACCAGTATTATATGAAATGCCAAAAGGTATTCTTTAAGAAGAGGAAGAAGGAGAAAAAGGTGAAGATAAAAATTATGAACAACAAATACATGTCTATCAACAAGTGAATCTAAAAATTAAGTGAATAAAAAAATCTGATGAACAGAATAAACTGGTGAATATAATAGAATCAGGGGCATAGAAAGAGAGTGGACTGACAATTCTTGAGGGAGGAAAAGGAGTGTGGGGAGTGCGGGAAGAGATTTGACAAAAATCATACATCTATGGATGAATACAGTGTGTGGGGGGGAGGTAAGGACAAAGGGTGGGGTGAGAACAGGGTGGAGGGGAGTTATGGGGAGAAAAAAGAGGAACAATTGTAATAATCTGAACAACAAAGGTTTATTAAATTAAATAAATAAAAAATGTGTTCCATGGGATGTGCAGGTTAGTTACTTAACTATTCCTACCTGATCAAACATAAAATGGGCAATCCATTAAAGGTCTACTTCATTTGTACAACAACAATAATAACAGCACACACACACACACACACAAACACACACACACACAATCTGGGTTTAGTAAATGGAGCCCTATCTTCAGCCACCACTCTAGAGAATCATGGCCCACTGCAATTCCAAGATCTGAATCAATTCACAGATCCAGAATAGAGGGGAAGCTGGGAACCCTTGAAGATGAACATAACAATGGCACTACAGGGTCAATGGAGAACCTTCTCCAAGCCTTCACCAAAGAAACTGGTGATCTTTGACTAAGTAACTATGTAACGACAAAAGGGAATACCAAGAGTTCAATAGCCACTGTGGTCTATCAGTGAGGGTGGGGACCCAAGTGGGCAGGGGAGTAAATGGTGCTTTGATTTGAATTTGCCTCATAGTAGGCACACTGAAACATGAACTTTCAGGAAATTCAAAGATGTTTGGGATGGGGGAAGAAAGCCAAGTTAGAACTCTTTGCATCTCTAAAATTTAAAGAAATGAAGGTTAGGACAAGATACCCATTTTACCACTTTGATTGTTCAGTCAATAAATTGTTTATGAGATGGAAATCAGTGTTTTCCACCCTGGCTAGCTTGGCTCAGTAGATAGAGCGTCGTCCCACAGACTGAATTTGATTCCCATCAAAGGCACATATCTTGGCAATCTCTCTCTCTCTCTCTCTCTCTCTCTCTCTTTCTCTCTCTCTCTCTCTCTCTCTCTCTCTCTCTCTCTCTCTCTCTCTCTCTCTCACACACACACACACACACACACACACTCTCTAAAATTCAATGGGAAAATATCCTCAGAAGAGGACTGACAAAAAGAAAAGAAATCAGTGTTTTACTTCGACTCAGCAAACCCACTTTTAGAAATATCCCATGGAATAAAGCTCATAGATAAGTGAGAGAAAGCAGAAAATGAGAGAAGTTGCCAAACTTTTATTTTACTTAAATTGTGGAATTAAAGAACCTATAGGGTAAGATGTTTTGAGCCTGGTAAATATTTTCCAAGTTTCTGAGTATATAGTTGAAACTGACATACTTAGAAATTGACAGTATCTTTACTTTGGATCCCTAATCCAGTGAGAGATACTAGGATTGGAAGACCCAGACTTCTCCCTTTTACCACATCAAAGAGCAATACTGTATCCCTGGGAGAACCATGGCAAATTAGTGTCACCATCAAAACCTTGAAAGTTGCAAAAGTGATGACTTCTGGCACATCTGCAGTTTAAATGACAATTTGGCTGATGCACAATTTAGAAGAACTTGGAGAATGGATTGACCATGGCTTTAATTGCATCTGGTTTTACAGATGTCTCTTTCATAGCTCCTACCATGCCACTGTCAATTTGGAAAGTGCTTCATCTCAATGAAAGCAGCTATTGGCTTTCACATGGCAGGGACTGCAGAATACTTTCAACTTCTTGCCTCAGACTTATATCAGCTCCATGGTTTCAGTTTTGCATTAGTAACCTTAATCATCTCACCAACCCACGGGTCACAGTCCTGGGCCTCTACACAGATGTCATCATGCTAAGAGGGCCTGGTGAGCAGGAAGGAACAGATACCCTGGTTGACTTGCATACTGAAGGCGGGAGATATATCTTAAGAAAAACCAGGGAACTATCACATTAGTAAAGTTTCTGAGAGTCCAGTAGTCTGAATTATGATGGATAGTCCTCTGGAATGAAAGATAAATCTCTTAATTTTGTGCCCCCATATAATTTTGACAGAGATACAATACTTTATAGGACATTTTTGGAGGAGCAAAAACTTGTTAGCTTTGCATGAGGCCCAGAGAAACAGGACACTTCTCAAGCTATCCCAGGCTGCAGTGTAAGTAATGGCTACCTAGCCTTTCTGACCAGTACATACTTCCACAGTCAAAAGTGTCTGTGGAAGATTGGGCTGTGTGGAGTCGGAGGCAAACCTAATATAAGTATTAGTAGTAATATTTCATTACTGTAATTTCTCTGTGATAGTGCCACATGATTTCTGTTGTTAATATATTTTAAAATGTTTTCAATTGTGTAAAATATAGATAACATAAAATTTATCATCTTAAGTGTACAGTTCAGTGCCAGTAAGTACATTCACATTGTTGTGCAACCGACATCACTTTTCAACTTCCGAACTTTTTTCATTTTGCAAAACTAAAACTGCATATCCATTAGCAATAGCTCCCCATCCCTCTCTCTTCCTAGTCCCTGGCAACTGCCATTCTCCTTTGTCTCTATGAATTTGACTGCTCTAAAGTACACCATGATTTAAATTTTGATATCTTTACAGTGCCTTTTGCTCTGCAATAAGTAGTCTTTCCTCATTGTTCTTTTAAAAATTTCCTGGACTCCCCGTGGCAGGTTGCTCAATGGATAGAGCATCAGCTTGCAGACTAAAGGATTTATTTCCAGGCAAGGGCATATACCTTGTTTGCAGGTTCAATTCCTGGCATGTGTCAGGGTGTGTTCAGCAGATAACCAATTGGTGTGCCTCTCCCTCCTTTCCACTCTCTCTAAAAATAAAAGGAAAAAATATCCTCGATATTTCCTGGACATTTCTTATACATCTGATTTTCCAGCTTAGTTTTTGAGACAGCTTATCAAGTTACATAAAAAATTCATAGGGGATTTTTGACATTACACTGAACACATTACTAAGGTATAAAATTTAAGCTTTATTAAAAATACAATTTATTAAAACAAGGCAAGTCTATTATAAAAAGTCATGAGACTCTAATGACTGCACATAGAAATTTTCTTTTGAAATAAATAATACCATACTCAGGTTAATTTTATTCAGGTGAGAGCAATTTTGTTCACATTTAACTGTAAATATGTTCTCAGGATGTCTTCATTATATATGAAAAGATAAGAATTTTCCCTTGAAATATTAATGAACAGTCTCATGGAACTTTCTGTTCCTCCAACCTATGGTGTTAGTAGGGAAAAGACAGGGCCCTGGAGAGTGGGGTAGACTTTAAAAACTGAGATTACAATCTCAAAATTTCAAAATGGGTTTGTATCACACAGCCTAATATCCCTATGTTTTAGCCACCTTGGACCATAAAATTATTTGACTGCCCCAAATTCCATGCATTAGATGTCAACAAGCCACAGGGTGAGCTTTCGTTATAATGTCAAAATATAATTCAATATGGTGTGTGGTAAATATACATTTTTTAATGGATGGCTGGGTTTTTAAAAAAATATTTTTATTTATTTCAGAGAGGAAGGAAGAGAGATAGAAACATCAATGATGACAAATAATCATTGATCAGCTGCCTCCTGCACACCCCACACTGGGGATCGAGCCCAAGCCTGCAACTCAGGCATCTGCCCTGACAGGGAATCAAATCTTGACCTCCTGGGTCACAATCAATGTTCAACCATTGAACCATGCGAGCTGGGCCATATCTTCAAGTACACTTTAAAAATCGCATCTAAGACCATTCAGCTTATAGTGTAATGTAGGATAAGAGCCTTTTCCCGGCAGAAGCATCCATTCAAACCCTACCAATTCATAACCACTATGCTGTTCACCTGAAACTAATACAAAATAATACTGACTATAAAACATAATTGAAAAAAAACCCTCCACCAATTCATGTATGAAATGTGTCCCATTCAACTCTTCCATGCTGAGTATATTTCATGTAGTGAAAGACAAGAGGGTGACCTAGAGGCCCAAACTCCCATTACAGAGAGTATCTGAGGCTAAACTGCAAATATGGTCAGTCTTTCCTTAGCTTGAATAGTAGAGTTTGAAAACCTCTGGACTGATAATTAGGTCAAAGTCTAATGCATTATAGTTATATTTTTAGAAGCATCCTGGATCCATCCACTTTAATGATAATTCTTTCATGTGGTACAGCAAATTGAAAGAAGGTTTCTCTGAATGGCATTCTAATTATACCAAATTTGAATCAACTACAGTATTCTGTAAGTTGAAGTGTTAAAGTGTATATAACCAACTTCATGCTTAACATTTAAAAAAATTTTTACAAATATACATTAAAAAACATTCCCCAGCATATTTTACAAATACAACTTACATTTATAGTTTCTAAGGTAATTTTTATCTGATTTTAATTATTTTACACATATCATAAAGAAATAGAGTTACATCCTACATGTAAAGGCTCAGTGACTTACTTTGTTACTTATTACTAAGGATGAGACAACCAGATAGATCTCTTGTGCTCCCTAAGGTGAGGTAAATTCATAAAGTCCTAAGTTTGGCATTCCGGGGCTGAAATGTGAAGTATCCAAGACAGTTGAGGGATATGTAATAAAATAAAAGGTTTGGAGAATATATGGTCCAGCTAAAGCTGTACCCCCTGTGAGTTAAATAACTAAAAAATCAATACACAATGTTACCGACAACCAAGCTATTGCATTGTGGAGGTTTTGTGCTGAAGCAGATAGTAGTAAAAGAGAATTATGTTGTTTTTCATGCATCATATCTTGCCTTCCAACCAATGGCATGATCTGGGGAATCCATAAATAATGATTTATAGTGGTACCCAAGCCTTGAAATAAAGTTGTTTGTGATCAAGTTTGATGAACATCTTTGCCTGTTGTTATTTAAAAAGCAATAAAAGACTTGTAGACCTAAAAGATAATCATCAACATGTTAAAAGAATAAATAAGTTACAGAAACTTCATTAACTGACCACATAAAACTTGGTCCTTTGCAGCACCTTGCAATTTAAACTGCAAGGTCAGTCAAAACAAAGGCCATTGTAATTCATGAATGATTAAAAATGGATCAGCTGTATGAAAATGGAAAGCCAAAAAAGAAAGTCCCACCCTACGGCTGTGTTTTGAACACTTATATCTGTTTGTGGGAAGGGAATATAGCATAGTAGTCCCCTCTTATCCACAGGGCATATGTTTCAAGGTCTCCATGGATGCCTGAAACAGCAGATAGTACTAAATCCTATATATACTGTTTTTTTTCCTATGCATACATACCTATGATAAAGTTAATTTATAAATTAGGCAGAGTAAGAGATTAACAATAACTAATAGAACAATTATAACAATACATTGTAATAAAATTTACATGAATGTAGTCTTTCTCTTCCTCTGTACTCATCCTTCTTTTTATAATGATGTGAGATGATATGATGCCTCCATGATAAGATGAAGTGAAGTGAATAATGTAGGCATTGTGACATAGTGTTAGTCTATTATAAGGGTTACTTGAACATAAACACTTTGATACCATGACAATTGATCTGATAATGGAGACAGCTACTAAGTGACTAATGGGTGGGTAGTGTACACAGTGTGGAAACACGGTACTAAAGGATGAATCATGTCTTGGTCACAGCAGAACAGGACAGTGAGAAATTTCATTATGCTACTGAGAAAGGTGTGCGATTTAAAACTTATGAACTGTTTACTTCTGGAATTTTCAATTTAATATTTTCAAACTTTGGTTGACCACGGTTAACTGAAACTGCAAAAAGCTAAACCCTAGATAATGGGTGACAACTGTACAGAGGGTTTAGAGGGAAATTTGGCCCTATATATAAAATTTTAAATATGATGTCCTCTGATTCAACAAAGCCATTTGTAAGAATTTGGTGCACTGAAATATTAGGACATATACAAAAATATATGCAGAAGTAAAGTTCATTACTAAATACTTATAACTAGAGGCCCAGTGCACAAAATTCATGCATGGGGGTGAGGAGCTCAACCCAGCCTGCACCCTCTCTAATCAGGGATATCCCTCTCATAATCCAGGACTGCTGGCTCCCAACCACTTGCCTGCCTGCCAGCCTGATCACCCCCTAATCACACCTCTGCCAGCCTGATCAATGCTTAACTGCTCCCCTGCTGGCCCAATTGCCCCAACTGCCCTCCTCTGCAGGCCTGGATCCCTCCCCCCACAACTGTTCTCCCCTGCAGACCTGGTCGCCCCCAACTGCCCTCTTCTGCTGGCCTGATCGCCCACAATTGCCCTCCCCTGTTGGCCATCTTGTGGTGGCCATCTTGTGTCTACATGGGGGTGGCCATCTTGTGTGTTGGAGTGATGATCAATTTACATATCACCTCTTTATTATATAGGCTATTTGTGAAAGTGAAAAGTTGACAACCTACATGTCTAAGAATAGAGTTAAAAAGATTATTATAGATCTATAGTGTGAATACTATGTAGCCATGAGCAAGAAGGAGGTTGATTTACATGCACTGACTTGAAAGTAACTCTAAGGTCTATTGGGGAGAAGATAGCAAGTTGCAGAGCAGCATGCATAATGTAATTTCATTTTGTAAAATAAATGTAAAAAAAGCAATCTGAATACACATGCACATGTGTGCTCATAAATAATTCAGGAAATACTATATTTACAGCAAACTGTTAAGAATGGTTAATGCTTGGGAGTGGGTGAGAGTACTTGAATTTTTTAGGATGTACTTTCATTACTCTTTTTTTTTAAGGCAGAATTTATTTTTTGTTTCTCTTAAGAACAATGGAGTATGTTTTCAGATAAGTTCTCTCCATACCATCCCAAGTACAGGGATTAAAAAAGAGAGAGAGAGTTGATCTATCCTACTGTATTTTTGGCAAAGGTTTCTATTAGGTAACACATTAAAATCACTTATCAAATAAAGATAATATGTTATTTGAAGAATTAAAATTATATATTTGTATCTATTCATATTTCTCTATTTTAAACTTGGAATATAAAGAATACTTTTCCTTCTTCCCTACGTATTTCTCACTTTCCAGTTCTTCCAAGACCTACATCTGTCCCTCTCTAGACACCATTCAATTAGCAGAAGCTGTTAGTGGTTCTAAAAGAAGTGGTATTTCTGGAATTTTCCATACGGGCAGGATCTAGCTGCTAGGTGAATGTAGGGGGTCAGGACATACTTATGGGATCCAACAAATGATCCAATAATTATTAAGAGACTGAAGAGCAACTATTCAGAGATCAAGGATAAATCACCAAGATGGCACATCTGTTCCCACCCAATAACAAAGCCTGTCAATCAACTTAGTACATTGTGAAAGCAACCAAAGAACTAATGAAGAGTATTAAAAGTTTGAAGAATTAAGAATTGCTTTGAACACTAGCAATTTAATTTTGGAAAACATCATTTGAATTCTTAAGAAGGGATTAAAAATAAACTCGAGGTATAACATACAAAAACAAAAGTATGTAATTTAATAAGTGTACAGCTTATTAAATTGTTATAAACACAACACTCCCATGTAATCAGTATCCAAATTAAGAAATACTAAATCAGTATCATAGGAACTCTTTGTTTATTTGTTTTGTTTTGTTTTTGTGGGGTTTTTTTTAGGGTCAAATGACAGTGTATATGTGAGTTTGCTTTTGAGCTCTCTTGGAAAGGACTGACATGAACTCAATGTCGAATTTTTCAATCCATGAACATGGTCTATCTCTCACAAAGGGAAACTTTTTTATTCAACAACTTCCCTGAGAAATGCAAGAGAATCAGGAAAAGAGTGTCTAAGTTCATCAGTTTGTCTGGGGCTCCTCAGGGTCTCTGCCGGGAGATGTCCTGCTTTACCATATCCTCCAAAAATAACTTTTTTACTGATATGAAAAAAATAGACAAAGTTTTGATTCATTCACACCAGACAGCTGTTGCCATCTTTTATTTGACAATCCATAGAAAAAGAGTTTGTTGCTTCTGACAAAATGGTCAGGTAGTGCATGTTTTAAAAATTCTTGCAGCACACAGTGTCTGTTGAAGCATACCAATTGAAAATTGCTGCTATAATCCAATTTCCCCTTACTTTCTCTCATATCTATGTAATCTTCCTTATTTCCCTCCTTAATTTCAAATGTATTTTTAAAAAGCTGCAAAACTATTATTCTCCAGAGCATTTGAGACTTTGTTCCCCTCAGATGGTGTCAGTTTGGCTCAAATAAACTCTTATAAAATTCTCTACAGGTTTAGACATTTCTTATATTAACAAGTTGAAATCAAAGGACAGCAAGCAGTAACTCAAAGCCTTAGGAAAAAATAGTGATCTCCAGTAAAGGTAACTACATGGGTAAATGTAAAAACTAGCATTACTATATTTTTGGTTTCTAACTCCACTTTTTATATCCTACATGACTAAAAGACAAAGGTAAAAGCAATTATTATAAATCTATAGATGCATGCACAATGTATAGAGATGTAACTTGTGAAAATAACAACCAAAGAGGGAAATGGAGCTGTACAGGAGCAGAGTTTTGTATGCTATTGAAATTAAGCTGGACTCAATTCAAACTAGATTTCTATAAATTTAGGGTGTTAATTGTAATCCATGATAACTATTAAGAAAATAGAAAAAATTATACACAAATGGAAATGAGAGGGAATCAAATGGAACAGAAAAATTAATCACAAAAGAAGGCAATAATGAAGAAAATGAGAAAAGGAATAAGATATACAGAAAACAAATAGCAAATGGCAGAAGTAAGTCCTTCCTTATCAGTAGTTTACATTTACTTTAAATGTAAATGTATTAAACTGTCAAAAAAAAAAGGCAGAGATTGGCAGAATGGATTTTTAAAAATGATCCAATTACATGTTGTCTTCAAGTCATTTTATATCTAAGGACATGCATGGGTTGAAAGTAAAAGAATGTAAAAAAGATATTCCATGCAAATAGTAATCCAAAGAAAAATCGAGTGACTATACTAAATAAAATAAAAATAGACTGTTAGTCAAAACCTTTCGAAGGAGAAAAAGAAGTACATTATATATAAGTAAAAGGGTCAATTCATTAAAAATTTATAACAATTATAAACATATACACACCAAATGACAGAATCCGAAAATATATGAAGTAAACACTGACAGAACATAAGGAAGAAATAGACTGTGCTATAATAATAGTTGGAGACTTCAATACCTCACTTTGAATAATTAATAGAACATGTAAACAGAAGATCAATAGGAAACAGAATAATAATAATAATAATGTAACAGGACTATAAAATAACTAAGCCTATATAGCATACATATATAGGATATTCTGTCAACAACAGCAGAATACATATTCCACTCATGTGCATAAGAAATATTCTCCAGGACAGGCCATAGGTATTAGAACTCAGAAAAATCTCAATAAATTTTAAAAGCATTCAAAGTGTACTTTCAAAACTCAATAAAAAGCACATACCTAGATAATAAAAGAAAAACTGAAACATAAAAATTATGTGGAAATTAAACATACCTTTGACAGCCAATGGGTCAGAGAAACAAATCACAAGGGAAATTACAAAATATTTAGAGACAAATGAAAATAAACCCACAACATACCAAAATATATGAGTTGCAGTACAAGCAACTAAGAGGAAAAAAACCTATGCTTACAAATCAACAACCTAAATTTACAACTTAAGAAACTTACAGCATTATTTATAGTAGGCACGATTTGGAAGCAGCCCAAATGTTCATTAGTAGATGAGTAGATAAAACAGCTATGGTATATTTACGCAATGGAATATTACTTGGATGAAAAAAGAAGGAAATTTTACCTTTTTTGACAACATGGATGCTAAGTGAAGAAAGCCACTTAGAGAAAGACAAGTACTACCAGTATATGATTTTACTCATATGTGGAATCTAATGAACAAACTAGACTAATAAGCAAAACAGGGTCAGATTCATAAATAGAGACAAAGTGGTTTCACTGGTGAATTCTATGAAACATTAAAGAGGAATACCAATTCTTCTCAAACTCTTCCAAAAAATAGAAGGGGAAGAAACACTTTTTAATTCATTCTATGAATCCAGCATTACCTTGATACCAACTACAGACAAGATATCACTGGAAAGAAAACTACGGGCCAGTACATAAATCTATACTAAAATAGGGTAATATGCTAATTAGACCGAGAGATCTTCGGGACAAAGCCATGGTGGTGGGGCTGAGGCAGAAGTAGTTAGGGGTGAGCAGGTCGGCAGAGAAGGGCAGTTGAGGGGGAGCAGGCCAGCAAGGGAGGGCAGTTGGGGGCCAACAGGCCAGCAGGGGGGTGCAGTTGGGGGCAAGCAGGCAGGCAGGGAGGACAGT
>PVJN01007928.1:0-67370 GCA_004026805.1 Lasiurus borealis | reverse complement strand
TTTTTTTTTTTTTTTTTTTTTTTTTTTTTTTTTTTTTTTTTTTTTTTTTTTTTTTTTTTTTTTTTTTTTTTTTTTTTTTTTTTTTTTTTTTTTTTTTTTTTTTTTTTTTTTTTGAGGTAGGCCTGCAAAGTTATAAACTTCCTTCTCAGGACTGCTTAGCATTTGCATTATTGCCTTTTTATTGTCATTAGTTTTTAATTTCTTCTTTGATCTCATTGATAATCCAATAATTGTTTAATAGCATGCTATTCAGCTCCCAAGTGTTTGAATTTTTTGGAATGTTTTTATTGTAGTTTATTTCTATTATTATGCCATTGTGGTCTGAGAAAATGCTTTATATGATTTCAGTCTTTTTGAATTTGGGGAGTCTTTGCTTGTGACCCAATATGTGGTCTATTTTTGAAAATGTCCCATGTGCACTTGAGAAGAACATATATTCTGTGGCTTTGGGGTGATATAATCTGAAGATATCAATTAGGTCCATCTGATCTAGTGAGTTATTTAGAATTGCTGTTTCTTTTCTGATTTTTTTAATCTAGAGATGTTATCCAGTGATGTCAGTGGTGTATTAAAGTCCCCTACTCTGATTGTTGTGTATCTCTCTCTTGAGATCTTTCAGTAGAATTTTTATGTATTTTGATGCTCCTGCATTGGGTGCATATATGTTTACCAGAGTTATATCTTTTGTTGAGTTGTTCCTTTTAGTATTATGTAGTGGCCTTCCTTATCTCTTGTTAAGACCTTTACTTTGAGGTCTATATTTCAGATATAAGTATCATCACCCCAACTTTTTTCTCATTTCCATTTGCCTGAAAAATGTTTTTCCATCCCTTCACTCTAAGTCTGTGTGAATCCTTTGTTCTGTGGCAGATCACTTGTAGACCGCAAATATATGGTTCATGTTTTCTTATCAATTCAGCTACTGTATGTCCTTTGATTGTTGCATTTAACCCATTTATGTTTAAATTTATTATTTACAAGTTCATGTTTGTTGTCATATTTTTCCTTTAGTGGTTGTGTTTCTTCTTGCCTTTCTCTTTCTTTCTTTCTTTCTTTCTTTCTTTTTTTCTTTTCTTTTCTCCTCTTTCTTTTTTTTTCAGCAGTATCTTTAGCATTTCTTACATTGTTGGCTTGTTAGTGATAAACTTTCTTAGCCCTTTTTTGTCTGTGAAGCTCCTGATTCCACCTTCAATTTTGAATGATAACCTTGCTGGGTGTAGTATTCTTTGGTTCAGTCCCTTTATATAGTTCATTTCCTTCTCTTCTGGCCTGATGTGTTTCTGTTGAGAAATCAGTTGATATTCTAATAGAAGATTCCTTGTAGGTAACTTTCTGTCTTTCTCGGGCAGCCTTTAAGATTCTTACATTGTTGTTAGTGTTCACCAATTTAATTATGATGTGTCTTGGTGTCAGTCTTTTGGGGTCAACTTGTTTGGAACTCTGTGTATTCTTGGACTTGCATAGCTTTTTTTTTCCTTGTCAGTATCAGGGAAGTTTTCTGTCATTATTTCTTCAAATAGGTTTTCTATTTCTTGCTTCTCTTCCTCTCCTTCTGGTATCCATATTGTGTGCATGTTGGTTTGTTTTGTGTTGTCCCAAAGCTCCCTTATGCTCTCTTCTTCTTTTTTAAATCTTGTTTCCAGTTGCTGCTCTGTTTGTGTGTTTTTTTTCTACCTTGTCTTCTTTGCTGATGCAGTCCTCAGCCTCTTCTAGTCTACCGTTTAGGCCTTTCATTGTGTTCCTTATTGCAGCTATGTTGTTCTTCATCTCTTCTTGGTTTCTTTTCATGTTGGTGACATTCTCATTCAGCTCCTTATAGTTCTCATTAAGTTGTGTGTATTTGTTGTTGAGTTGTGTGTATTTGCCATCCAGCCATTTAAACATCCTTAAAACCATTACTCTGAATTCTTTCTCTGATAAACTGCTGGTCTCAATTTCATTTAACTCCCTTTCTGGTGATTCCTCTTTTTCTTTCCTTTGGGGCTTGCTTTTTTGTCTTCCTATGTTTTCCTGTAATGTTTTAATTGTAAATCTAATTGCTTTTCTACCCAGGTTCTTTTGGGAATGGTGCTACTGGTGTATTCTCCCAGTTCTCCTGTGCTTGTTAATCTATTATAGCTCCCTACTTGAGCTATTTGGGTTCTCTTGATGCAGACCTGAGAGCTTGAGAGGCACACAACTGTGGTATCTAGAAGTTGGTAGTCATGGAATGGAGTGTTCCTATTTTTGCTGTTTTGCACCCTTAATTGAGATCTCACATGCCCAGTGGAGACTCACAGTGACACCAAGGAACTGTCTGATGGGGTGATGTAGCTCAAGGCGCCTACACTCTGGAGAGGCGTGACTGTAGTGCTCAGGGTTATGTAGTTGTGAGGTGGGCAGACTCAGCTTTTGCTATTGCACCTGTGGTGGATAGGCCCTTATTCCTAGTGGCAGCTCACAGGAGCACCCAAGGTAAGTTTGCTAGCAAAGCACACTTAAGCACTCTGAAGGGCCCTGGTAGTGTACCTATGTAATTGAGGTGTCTATGGGCAGGTATCCAGGATTAGTAAATTCAAAATTTCTACTGCTTAAGGGGAGTAGACCCTTGTTTGTTTGAAGTTTCACCTAGGCAGAGATCACAGTGGCTCTCAAGAGCCCCTGTGGGTAGATGGTCTCAGGGTGCCTGCCTGTTGGAACTTCGCATCTGTGGAGGTACCTTTGCTGGGCACAGCATTCTAATGCACTCTGCAGTGTCCTGCACTGAGGTTGAGCTGCTGGGGTAGATGTGGGTAGTTAGAAAGAGGGAATTCAGAAATTCTACTACAGAGCAGTGTGCCCTTGTTTGTGCCGAATCCCACTCAGCAGAGACTCACAGCTGCTTCCAAAGTGAACTGTGTATAGATGAGCTCAGGTGTCCTGTATCTTTGTGGAGGAGCCTTTGCCGGCATAGCCCCTGATGACACATTTTGAGGCACCCTGACACTGAGGTTGAGTGCTTTGGAGGTGGAGGTCCCAGGGTCCACAGGTCTGCAGCTGTGGCAGCAGGATTTTGGCTAGAGAGGCTGCTGGGTCACAGGGCAGTTCCAAGGCCTGTCTGGTTGCTGGTGTTGATGAGTTCCTAAAGAAAGGCCATTTTCCCCTTTAAGATGACATGGGATCCATGCCTGTGCCCCACAGTCTGAGGAGTGCCCGCAGCAGTGGTAGTCTCTCCTTCTCCAAGAGGGTCTGGACTGCTAGCCCCTGATGCTCTTGGGAGATTTAATTGACCCTTACTCATTAACACACACACACCACATACATACATCCACACACTCTCCTTTCATCCCCTCACTCACTTCTTCTCCCTCACCTCCATCCTACCAGCCACCATCTTTTTCTGAAATTGCTCCAGAATTATTTTCTTGGTGATGTTTCAACAGGCTTGAAAAGTGAATCAAAATTTCTCTTTCAAAATCTTGAGCAAAAGGAGATAATTTGTTTTCAAATGAAATAACTTCTAACATCAAAAAATTGTATTTCCTTTCCCCTGTAATTTATGATTAAGCTGACTTAGATGAGATGTAATGTCTACTATGAAATAAAAGTTTTGGATCCACTGATTATTCATTAGCTCTGGATAGTGAACACCCTTCTCAAGAAGAAATGTTTTAATATCTGTTAATAAGGAAGCAAAATGTTTCTTCTTGATAACCAACGTACCTTGTTATGCAGCATATCTGCATTCTCATTCTCCATTTCAACTAAAAATTCTTTAAATTGGCTATGATTAAGAGCTTTAGCTATAATGGAGTTGATAATGTTAATCACCAATTCCATAACTTTGCAAATTTTTTCTGGACATGTCTGTGCACAAAGAGCTTCTTGATGAATGATGCAATGGTAGTAAGTAAGTATCTCGTGATAAATATTTTCTTTCAAAATAGCAACAAACCCATTTCTTATGCCAATCATACTTTCGCCCCATCTATTGAAATTGAGACAATTTTATTGAATGGAATATGATGTTTTTCAATGCATTCAATTACAACATTTGCTATATCCTCTCCACGTGTTTGACCTTTGAGTGGCAATAATCCTAAAAGTTCTTCTTTAGGACCTGTAGATGAAATAAATCACACAAAAAGTAAAACTTGCGCTGTATCATTTATATCACAAGACTCGTCAACTGCTATTGATAAAGCTGAAACCAATTTAAGATCTTCGACTCGCTGGTCGGTTATATTCAAAGACATTTTGACTGTTCTATCTTTCACTGTCTTAGTAGACAATGGTAACTCTTTAATTTTTTTTAGAATATCTGCTTTGTTCTTAAAATCCCAAAATAGCTCTTCAGATACATTTATAAATCAACTTTTTATTTATTCACTGTCTGTATATGGCTTTCCTCTCTTAGCAGTCTTTTGACTAATCACAAAACTTGCAATATTAACATTATTGGAAGATTGCATCCAGTAATTAAATACAGAACTTGGTTTTTTTTTGTTTTTTTTTACTCTTCTGAAGTTCCTCAACTGCTTTATTCCTTGCATCACCAACAGGATATTTAGTACTAAGTGATACATGTTTAGTTGTAAAGTGTCTCTCCAAATTTGATTTCTTGTTATGCAATAATTTTTCCTGACAAATAAGACAGGTCAGAAGGCCATTTAAGTTTTGAATAAACACAAAAGCCTTGGTTCATTCAATTTTAAATTCACAGTTTTCATCTTCCGTTTTTCTTTGCTTCTTCTTTGTAGCCATGTCAAACAGGGCACCTAAAAAAAGTTTAATTTTATAATAATATAGCCACCAACACAAAATAATTACAATTCTTAAATTGATGACAAAAAATACCTATAGAATTTGTAGCTGGCTGGAAAAATACAGGTAACTTCATGCTATGAGTAGGTACTTTTTTCAACTATGTTTGATTTGTGGACACAACTAGCACTAACCACTGCACATGAAACTGCTGACGCCAACCGACTGACACCCCCAATTCTTCTAATGCCACTTCTTCAAAATAGACTTGCCCAGGCCAAAAATTGATTTCTGTGCATGGGACACGATGTTTCAATTGCACTGTATGTGTACACTCGCACTTGGTATTTTGTGGAAGTGCCACACTCAAGGAGCCAAAAAGCCCCAAGTGGCTCACGAGCTGCAGTTTGCCAACCACTGCCCTAGACAAACATTTTAGGTGCCTATGGCCAGGGAGGCTGGAGTCTCAGTGTTTGTGAGTTTTCAGTTGAGGCAGATGGTCCCTGCATGTTGTGATTGTGGGGTCCCGGGGAGGTATCCAAGGTCTCCCAGGTTGAAGGCAAGATTGGGCTTCTGATCACAGGCAGTCTCCCTTTCAAAAATGGCATGGTCTCTGCAGCAGAGCCAGTTGCTCTGGGAGAAATTTGAGCAGTAGTAAAAGCTTTCCTCCCAGGGAGCCTGTCTACCAGTCCCCAACAGTCCTGTAGAATATAACTGTCCCTCACTCACAAATACAGACACCCCCTGCACATCCACACACTCTCATGTAGCTCTCTCACTCACACACTATCTTGCAGCCTGCTGTCCCATCTTGGGTCTCCTCTAATTTTACTTTTAATAGAGTATTAAATAAATTAATTAATATACTATTTATAACTTTTTATGTATTTTTATTAAAATAACTTCACCTCCAGGGGCTCAGTTGATTGGAGCATTGTCCTGTACACCAAAAGGAGATGGGTTCTTTTCCTGGTCAGGTCAAATATCTAGGTTGTGGGTTCTGTCCCCATTTGAGACATGTATAGGAAGCAACCAATCAATGTTTCTCTTTTACATCAACATTTCTCTCTCTCCCTTCTCTCTCTAAAAAATCAATAAAAACATATCATTGGTGAGGACTAAAAAATAATAATAAAATAAAAAATAAATTCACAAATAATTGTTTTAAAAACCACCCTGAGTAATATGATGAAAATCACAAGTCTGGTGTTAGAGTAATGTTTACTATACCATTAAAACAATGATACAAGGCCACTGATACAATGTGCCTACATTTTTGATAAATGTTCCAGTTTCCCATTTGAGAAAAGTTTTTCCAAGCTTTTTTAGCATGTTATTTTCATAGTAGTTACCAATATCATTGCAGAGAAATAAAAGCAAAGACCTTCCTAATTTTTATGAGTTTTAAAATTCAAGTTAACAAAACCAAATAGCATAGATAAACTCTCTGAAGATAAAATTGCCAAGAATTTTTGGAAAGAAAGTTTCTTTAGTAACTCCATCTTCTTAATTGTATCATTTTCAGAAAGTACTGGGGATCTTGAGGAAATTTCTCAGTGCTGCTTTGGTTTTGTGAATTTGTTTAGAGGCCCCATTAACTTTGTTAAGAAACCCTTTGTCTCCATTTATTTATTGTGGATTTTCGTCTTAGTGGCTAAGATGGATGTAAAGACCAAGCTAATAACGTAACTTCTAATTTTATCTCATATCTCAAAATATATTTTTATACCTATTACCTAAAGATAATAATTAGAAAGAATGGTACTGTGGTTTAATTGTTGGAAACTTAACCTGAGAATTAAAGAATCTTACTCCCATTCCTTGAGCTGATTTTATGTCATAGAAGAAGAAAAAAACATGCAACTAATAATTCTATGAGCCATTGGCCTCTAAAGCATAGATCACTACAACTGCAAATTCCCAGTTCGAGGTCAGGCAACACGCTGAGTTTAAAGCACCAGGAAATGGAACAGGAACAAGCTGAAATGGTAGCCCATACAATATGGCATTTCCTTAAAAAAAAAAAAAAGCTGAAAATGGAGCTCCCATTTGACCCAGCAATCCCACTTTAGGAACATATCCCAAGAAAACAGAAACACCAATCAGAAAGGATATAGGCACCCCTATGTTCATAGCAGCACAATTTACAATAGCTACGATTTGGGAACAGTCTAAATGCCCATCAGCAGTTGAGTGGGTCGGAAAATGGTACATCTACACAATGGAATACTATTCTTCTTTAAAAATGAAGGAATTATTACCTTTTGCAGCAGCATGGATGGAACTGGAGAGCATTATACTAAACGAAATAAGCCAGTCAGAGAAAGATAAATACCACATGATCTCACTCATTTATGGATAATAAAGAACATTATAAACTGATGAAAAATATAGATAGAGGCAAAGAAGTATCAAACAGACTGTCAAACTACAGGGGAAGGTAGGGAAGGTTTGGGAAGAGTAAGATCAACCAATGAACTTGTATGCATGCATGTAAGCATAATCAATGGACACAAGACACTGGCGGGGGTGTGTGAGGGCATGTGCTGGAGGGTACGGGAGGCCAGGGTGAGGTTAATGGGGGGAAAAGGAGACATATGTACTAGTATTTATATTTTTCACAATAAAATAAAATATTAAAGTTAATTTTTAAAAGATATATACTGCTGGCAAACCAAGAAACAAATCAACATGAGCCAGAGTTAAATAAATCCTGGCTAGCTTTGGCTTCTGGAGGGTCACAATGATACAAGGAACTCGCATAATTTCTTGGTAATTTTTCAGTGCCACTATTTATACCCACAGCCAAGTGTGGGCCCCTTCTACTCTGCTGCCTATCAGCAAGCTGCTGTGACACCCATCAATCATAGTGAGCCTTCTTCGAGTTTCCTCGCAAAAGTAGAGTCCAGGGCAACCATACCACCACACAATTGTACGGATCTCCATCCTACCTGATTTTCAGCACATTTACAAATATGTATCCTGATTTCTTTTGTCTTAAGTATGTTTTAAAAAGTACTTTCATATTTGCTTAATACTTTGGCATGCCAGGTTTGTGATAAATGGGAGGGAAAGTGTGGCAGGGGTGGGGAAAGGGAGAAGCTATGAAGACAATCATTAAACAATGTAGTTACAACTTATGATAAGAATTATAAGGTCAATTAAATTAAAAGAGATTATTAAAATAAAAATAGCAATGTACATGTGGGCTGGGAGTGTGACTGAGGCTAGGGACTGCTTTAGATGGGGGTATCTTGAAAGGCACCACTGAGACAAAAGCTTATGTTCAAGATTAGTTTAAGTCTTGCTTTCACTTTAGGTCTATATGACATTTTACTATTTAAATTTTCCTGATTGAACATGTGAGGCTGTTAATTGTCTCTAACTATACTTTGCGACTTAATACAATTCCACTTATAATTCTAATTATGTTCTGAGAAAGATTATTATAAATAAACATTATAAAATTCTTAATTTTTTAAAAGACCTCCAGAAGAAGCTTACTCTACCCAATATTATAATGCATTGTACAATATGGTAATTTAAACAATGTGATGCTTATAGAAATAAATCACTTGAGCAGAAATTTATGAAAGCTATCCAAATTATTGGAAGCTTATATAAATTTAAAAATTGTAAATGGTTATATTTGTGTGCTATAATCACAATGGTTTCCTATCTTTTTCTATTTTTGTTAATATATAATTTATAGATTGTTTTAAGGGCTTCCTTGAATATTGTTTTCAGTTGGGTTGAGCCAATGAGAAACATCAAGTGATTTTAGACTATTTATACTCCCCTTCCCCCAGTCCCTTCCTGCTCTGTTGCTAGGGCTGAAAGCCACAGCTCCTCTCAGGTGATGGCTCTCCATTATTCATTATTGTCTTGGTTTCACTCTTTCCCTTGCCTCTTCAGATTATGCTTTGGACATACTGTTGCTAGCCCCAGAATACTATACTATTCTTTGTTTTCCTTAAACCTCTCCACACCCTTGTAAATGGTACCTTTATTTCATGTAATTGTGCATCTTCCGATATTGTACTTTTCAGTGAATGGGCTTCAAGAAAGAACCTTCAAAATGGGATTCTGGATTGAATTTTTCACATATTCAGGGAATTGGGTGAATGGATAAGATCTTGCTAACTCTTGGTACCTCAGTGGCATTGATTATTCATGATAAACACTGCCATGGGAAGAAAAGCTATTGGGACTCAAAGCACTATGAGCTCAAGGCAATAGAAGATGTAGCAATGAGTTGATTTGAAAAAAAATGTAATTATGCTAATAGGACAAAGAGCTGATTCAGTTGACTATAGAGATTGTCAGGAAATAATTGGCTTACAAATTAGGGGTAGAGTTATGAATCAGACTCTGATAATATTGAAGGACTCCCTCATAGTGATGTTGCAGGATCACAGAGTTGTGTTGCTCAATATTAACATATTTCTTATGTAACAGTGTGGGAGCAAGATTTGTGAAGAGAACTTTGGACAGACACTTTGAAGACCCTGATTCTCTGTAATTCTCTTGCGAGTTAAGCTAGCTCCTCCACCTGATCTGAGGGAAGAAATTTCTCCCAGATAAACATACTTAGGTAGCCGCTTCAGGAGAAATTGTCTCCTAAGGAACATTGCATGTCTTTAGAATTCATTGCCATTATTCCCAGAAAAACTCAAACCTTGGGAGCATTCAGCCTAGTTTTGGGAAAAACTGCAGACATTTCTAAATTGTACCCATAAGAATCCAGAGAGAAAATATGAAAATGGAGTCTTAGACCAAGAAAAATAAATTTTAAGTTTTGTTCTGGCCAAATTTATTGATATAGTGAGGATCTGAGATGTAATACTTATAATTAATATTTAATATACTGACTTAGACGCACAGAGTAGCTGAATTGGCTCATAGCTGCCTGGACTCAGTGGTGGTGTAATGCCGGACTCCCCTGATACACCACAGAAGAGGGAAGTAGGCATGTTGGGTTGGATGGATTATATGCATGCTTCTCATCTTCTCCTATCAGATTTTGTTAATAGCCTGGAGAACATTCTCTTGCTCAATCACTAAGAAATGCATTAGGAAGAGGAGCACAAAGATCTTTGGAAAACTGTGTGGTGGTGTCCTCTCCAGACTGAAGGTTATGGTGGAGGGGACTGTGTATCTTTGTTTGGATACAAGTGGGTCCTTTATGGGAATAGTGGATCCTGAAGTTGGAGACTTCAGAGGGGCAAAAGTACAATTCCACACACTAAGGCCCAGAAATCGAGGCACAATGAGACATTTTGACATACAGGATCTATAATGATAAAATGGAGGGCAGCCTACAAAGTTGTTGCTTAATATATATTTTTGAGATGTTACAGGCAGAATCATAATTTGATTTACTGTAGAGAACTTTCACATTATCATACCTAGCCATCAGTGAATGGTTTAAACACAGAGCTCTTCAAATGAATAGGAATTGAGTCCTTTAAAGAAAAAGCCCTGAGGGAAAAGAAGATGGCAGCTTAGGACAAAGGTGAGGAAGAGGGAGTGAGTGAGGGGGTGAAAGGAGAGGGTGTGGATGTGTGTGGTGTGTATGTCAGTGAGGGAGGGACAGTTAAATCCAGCAGGAGCAGCAGACACTGGCAGACCAGGCTCTCTTGGACAGGGAAAGACTACCATGGCTGTGGGCACTCCCAGGACTGTGGGACTCAAGTACATGCCATCTTGAAGGGAAGAGTGGCCTCTTCTATGAACTTATCAACACCACCACCCAGACAGGCCTTGGATACTTCTCTCAACCCAGCAACCACTCCAGCCAAAATCCTGCTGCCTTACCCACAGACCCACAAATCCTGGGACCACCAACCACAAGGATGTATGTTGCACCAGCAGTAAGTGCAACTTCCCCCTCCACAGAGGCTTAATTCCTGATGCCACACATGCTTCTCCAGCGCTAATAGTTGCACTTTCAAGTGCACAGGCTGCCTGAATCCACCACTTTACCAGCTACTAAGTGAATGTCACCATGGGCACACCCTTTCCACTGCCCTGGCAGTAGAAATTCTGGATTCCCCTTCCTGGATACAGCCACCTCAGTCACACGAATTCAGTACCAGGGCTCCTCTGGGTGCCTGAGTGCATTGCCACTTGGTACATGTAAATCCAACCAAGGGCATAAGGCCTCCTGCAGTGGAAATTCGGACTTTCCCTACTCTCAGCTGCCAGCCCAGAGGCACCTCAGTCATAGGGCCCGAGCACAAGGGCCTATCTGAGTGCACACTGCCCTGGCAATCAGCCCCGGGGTACCCTGATGAGCCACCACTGGGCATGCACTAATTCAACAAAGGGTACAGCAGCAAAAAAAAAAATGAGTCTACCCAATTCACAGCTGCTGACCTTCAGACACCACAGTCAAGCTTTTTCAGCACGCAGGCCTCCTGAGCCCACCAACCCAAAGGCAGCTCTTGGGTGCCTGTGTGAGCCCCTGAGGGACCCACTTGTATCCAAACAAAGATACACAGTCCCAGCAATAGAAATTTTGACTCCCTCCTCCTGCCCCCCCTCCATTCTGGCTGCCTTTCAATAGACACCTCAGTCATGCAGCTTCAACGCAAGGGCCACACTGAGTGTGCTGCCCTGGCAAATAGCTCCCAGGTGCCTCAGTGAGCCACTGCCGGGTGTGCACAAATCCAACCAAGGGCACAAGGCCTTGCCAGCAAAAACTGAATCTTCCCACCCCACACCTGCCTTTCCAGAGTGCAGGCCTCCTGAGCCCAACCACCCAGACAGACGGCTCCTGGATGCTACTGTGAGCCACCACTGGGCACATACAATTTCAACCAAAGGCACAAGGCATCAAAAACTGGGACACCCCCCTCCCTGACTGCTGAAATCTGGACACTGCAGTTGCGTCTTTAAAAAACACAGGCCTCCTGAGCCCAATACCCCTATAGGCAGCTCCTGGGGATCTCCTTGATCCCCAGCTAACTGCACTCATATCCAAACAAGGGTACATGGCCCCAGCACTCGAAACTTGGCCTTCCCCCTTCCCGGCTGTCTACCCACAGACATCAGACACCATGTCAAGTGATTTCAGCATGCAGGCCCCCTGAGGACACTGCTCCAACAGGTGACTCCTATATGCCTCTGTGAGTTGCTACTAGGCACACTTGTATCCAACCAAAGGCTCAAAGCCTCGCAGCAGAATCTTGGACTTCCCACTCCGCAGTTGCTGACCTTCAGTCACTGAAGTTGTACTGATCCAGGGTGCAAGGCTCCTGAGCCCACTGCTCTAGCATGTGGCCACCAGGTGCTTCTTGGAACTGCTGCAAGGCACAACCCTGGCCACTGGCATCCAGTCCACATGATAGTGCCACTCAGGCACAAGGACCTCCTGAGTCTACTGCCCTAGCAGATGGCTCCTGGGTGCCTCTGTAAGCAGCCATTGGTCATGCATATCCAACCAAGGGTGCACATCCCCCAAAGCAGAAACTGGGAATTCTCTCTCCATGGGGCTGGTGGCACACCACAATCACTCTGATCCAGTTTGTGAGCCTCATGAGCTCATATCCCCAGCGAAGGCACCTGGGCCCCTCTGTGTGCCCCCTCACTGGGCATATGCCTCTCCAACCAGGGATGCATGGTTTCCTCAGTAGGATCTATGACATTCCTCTACCAGATACATACCTCTGGACAGCTCAGTGAATTACTGAGGACTTCCCTCCCTGGACAAGGCCACATTTTTTCAGCCACAGTCCCTGAGAATTCCACATTGCTGGCTACTGGATCCTGAATTCCCTCATGACTCAGAGAGGAAAATTACTTTGGCCAGAGTCCCACTGGCTCAACCAGAGACTATGAGACACCTGCCCTCCACTGTCATGGGCTCAGTGCCCCTCGCAGTGAGTTTCAGAGTGACACTAGTCCAGTAGGAGTCACACCACACTGGCCAAATTCACACTACCTGAGCCTTAGGCCCTGAGACTCCTTCCTCCCAGGCTGTGGACTCTGGGAACTCATAGTGAAAACATACCAGCAAGACCTCAGACAAGAGCTGAAACCACAATTACATCCAAAACAGCGTGAACAACAAAGCTGGGGCCAAGTCACTTTGCCAATTTGAGACAAGAATTCATCCAGGAATAGCAAACTAACATTCAAGATCCAACTACATCAAGAGAACCCAAATAGCTCAAGTAGAGAACTCCACTAGATCACCAAGCCCAGGAGACCTGAGAGATCACACCTCAAGCACAAACCCCCAAAAATCTTGGAAGCTAAGCAGTTGGGTCTAAGAAAAAGAAATAATTAAAATGTTACAACAAAGTAAATGGAGAGGAAAAAAATCCCCAGAAGAAAGAAAAAGAGGAATCACCAGAAATTGAATTAAATGAAATGAAGGCAAGCAACATGTCAGAGAAATAATTCAGAGTAATGGTTATAAGGATGCTCAAATGGCTGGATGATAAATACACACATGAGAATGAGAATGTCACCAACATGAAAAGGAACCAAGAGGAAAAGAAGAATGACATAGCTGCAATAAAGAACACAATGGAGAGAGAGCTGTAGGAAAATGGCTGCTGATGGTAAGGCAGACTGCAATATAGTATATGAGTGAGAGAACAAAATGAGAGTGTGTGGTTGCACAGGGAGTGTATTTTTATGGGTGAGGGGCAACTATACTCTGAGAAACTGTTGGGTATTTCTGGACCTCATTCATCTGACTGGGCGGCCTCTACTGCTGCTGAAATCTCTCCCAGAGCAACCGGCTCTGATATGGATACCACACCATCTTGAAGGGGAGAGTAGCTGTTATCAATACCCAGGGAACAGCTGCAAACCCAGGAACACTGAAACTCAAGCAGTGTGAATACACAGACTCAGATGAGCCCTGCATCCTCTTACAGAAAGGTCAGATTTTTGCCTAGGAAAAGGAGAGAGAAAACTACATACCCAGATAACCAGAGAGGAAAGATCATAATGAGACAAAGAAATAGGTCTCATATGAAAGAAAAGGAAGCATCATCAGAAAAGGAAGTAAACAAAATGGAGGCAAGCAATATGTCAGAGAAAGAATTCAGAGCAATGGACATAAGGATACTGAAAACAATGGAAGACAAATGAAAGAATATGTGTAAGAACCAAGAGGAAATGAAGAAGAACAAAGAAGAAATGAAAAATGAATCGCTATTATAAAGAAAGCATCAACAGTAGACTAGAAGAAATAAAGGAATCATTCAGCGAACTAGAAGATAAGGTAGAAAAATAAAACCAAGCAGAGCAGCATTTAATAAAAAATAAATAAATAAATAAACATAAACAAACAGGAGAAGAGCAAGGGAACTTTGGGACAACATGAAATGAAACAAGATCTACATAATAGGAGTTTCAGGAGAAGAGGAAACTGAGCAAGAAATAGAAAACCTGTTTGAAGAAATGACAGAAAACTTCCCTGATATAGGGAAGAAAAAACTCATACAAATCCAAGAAGCTCACAGAGGCCCAAACAAAATGAACCCCAAAAGACCGACACCAAGGCACATTATAATTAAATTGGCAAACAAAATGAAAATATTAAATGTGGCTGGACAGAGACAGAAAGTTACCTACAAAGGATCCCCAGAGACTAGTGAATGATTTCTCAACAGAAACAGATCAGGCCAGAAGGGAATGGAATGAAATATACAGATTCATGCAAAGGAATGGTTTGAATCTCAGAATACTATACCCAGCAAGGTTATCAATCAAAATTAAAGGTGAAATCAGGAGCTTCACTGACACAAAAAGGACTAAGGGAATTTATTACCACCAAACCAGCAATGTAAAAAAATGCTAAAGGGTCTGCTGTAAAAAGAAGAAATAGGAAGGAACACAAGTGTAGAGAATAAAAATGGCAACAAAGAAGTATGTATCAATAATAACTTTAAATTTAAAAGGATTAAGTGCCCCAATTAAAAGACATAGAGTAGCTGAGTGGATAATTCAACATGAACCATATATCTGCTTTCTTCAAGAAAGCCACCTCAGAAAGAAGGACTCATACAGACTGATGGTGAAGGGATAGAAAAAGGATTTTCAGGCCAATGAAATGGGAAAAAAAAAGCTGGGATAGCAATACTTATATATGACAAATGAGATCTCAAAGTTAACGATATAATAAGAGATAATTAAGGCCACTTCATAATACTAAAGAGAGAAATTCAACAAGAAGAAAAAATGCTGGTAAACATATAAGTACCGAATATAGAAACACCCAAATACATAAAAAATCTTCTAGAGGATATCAAGGGAAAGATTGACAACAATATAGTCATTATAGGGAACTTTAATATCCCACTATCATCACTGGACAAATCCTCTAAACAAAAATATCAGCAAAAAAAAAAAATCAATATTAAATGGCTCACTAGATCAGATGGAATTAATTGACATCTTCAGAACATTTCACCCAAAAGCGACAGAATATATATTCTTCACAAGGGCACATGGATCATTTTCAAAGATAGGCCATATATTGGGTCACAGGCAAAGTCATTTCTAATTCAAAGAGATAGAAATCATATAAAGCATCTTCTCAGATCCAAATGGTATAAAACTAGAAATCTCTACAACAAAAACAAGCAGGAAAATCAAACACCTGGTGACTAAATAACATGCTATTAAACAATGACTGGGTTACAAGAGATCAAAAACAAAATAAAAAGCATCATGGCAACAAATGACAATAAAAACACAATAATCTAAAATATATGGGACACAGTGAAAGCAGTCTTGAGAGGGATATTCATAGCTCTAGAAGCCTAGAGTAAAATAAAACAAAACAACAACAACAACAAAAACACAAGAAACAACTGTAATAAATTATCTAGCCCTACAACTCAGAGTTAGTAAGAGATAAATAAGAAAATCCTAGTGCAAGCAGAAAGAATGAAATAATAAAGATGAATGGACATAAATGAAATAGAGATCAGAAAAACAATACATAAGATCAATAAAATCAAGAGCTGGTTCTTTGTAAGGATAAACAAGATTTATGAACCTCTAGCCAGGCTCACCAATAAGCAAAGAGAGAGGATTCAAAGAAACAAAATTAGAAATGAAAGAGGTGAAATAATAACCGATCTCACAGAAATACAAATGGTTATGAAAAAATACCATGAACAACTTTATTCCAACAAAATGGACAACCTATTCCTAGAAAAATACAAGCTCCCAAAACTCAACCAAGAATAATAATAAAAAAAAAACCTGAATAGGCTGATAACTACTGAAGAAATTGAAACAGTGATCAAAAATCTTCCAGCAAACAAAAGCTCTGGTCTGGACTGATTTACAAGGTTGTACTACCAAGCATTCAAAGAACTAAAACATATCCTCCTCAGACTATTCCAAAAAATTCAAGAGAAATGCACACTTCCAACCTCTTTCTATGAGTCCAGAATTACCATAATCTCAAAACCAGATAAAGATATCACAAAAAAAAAGAGAACTACAGGAAATATCCTTTATCAACAAAGATGTTAAAATCCTCAATAAAATTCTAGCAAATTGGATTCAGCAACACATTAGAAAGATCATACATCATGACCAAATGGGATTTATACTGGGGATGCAAGTATGGTACAATATACACAAATCAATAAATGTGATACAGCACATAAACAAATTGAGAGACAAAAATCACATGATATTAATTGATGCAAAAACCAATTGAGAAAATCCAAAACCCTTTTTTGATAAAAACTCTCAGCAAAATGGGAATAGAGGAATCATACCTCAACATAATAAAAGCCTTATATGACAAAACTACAGTTAATGTCATACTCAATGGGCAAAAACTAAACTAATTTCTCCTAAGAACAGGAACAAGACAGGGATGCCCACTTTCACCACTCCTGTTTGTTATAGTATTAGAAGTACTAATAGTGTTCAGACAAGAAGAAGAAATAAAGGCATCCAAATTGGAAAAGAAGTAAAACTCTCCTTATTTGCAGGTGACATAACACTATACATAGAAAACCCCAAAGACTCATTAAAAAACTACTAGATCTAATAAATGAATTTGTCAATGCAGCAGGATTTAAAATTAATGCCCAGAAATCTATGGCCTTTTTGTACACCAATAATGAACTCACAAAAAAAGAAATTAACAAAATAATCCCATTTACCATTGCACCAAAAAATTAAGATACTTAGGAATAAATTTAATCAAGGACATAAAAGACCTGTACTCGGAAAACTGCAGGACATTGAAAAAAGAGATAGAAGTAGACACAAACAAATAAAAGAACATTCCATGTTCATGGATTGGTAGAATCAACATCATTAAAATGTACACACTATCTAAAGCAATCTACAGATTCAATGCAATACCTATTAAAATATGAATGGCATATTTCAAAGATCTAGAACAAACTCTCCAAAAATTCATTAGGAAAAAAAAACGGCCCTACTAGCCAGAGAGTCAGAGTTATCCTGAGAAAGAAGAAAAAAGTTGGAGGGATCACAATACCAGACATCAAACTATATTACCAAGTCACAGTTCTCAAAGCTGTCTGGTACTGGCACAAGAACAGACATATTAGACCAATGGAACAGAATAGAGGAATCAAAAATGGGCCCAAGCCATTATGCTCAATTAATATTTGACAAAGGAGGCATGAGCATACAATAGAGTCAAAACAGCCTCTTTGGGTCAGATACACACACAAAAAAACGAAACTAGATTACCAAGTTAAACAATACACAAAAACAAACTCAAAATGGCTAAAGGACTTGAACATAAGACAGGAAACCATAAAAATCCTACAAGACTCCATAGGCAGCAAAATTGCAGACATATGTCATTGCAATACCTTTACAGACACAAATCTAAGGGCAAGAGAGACTAAGGAGAAAATAAACAAATGGAACTACATCAAAATTAAAAGTTTCTGCACAGCAAGAGAAACCATCAACAAAACAATAAGAAAGTCCACTAAATGGGAGAACTTATTTGCCAATGTTATCTCCAATTAGGGTTTAATCTGCAACATTTACAGGGATGTCATACAACTTAACAAAAGGAAGATAAACAATCCAATAAAAAAATGGGCAAAGGACCTAAATAGACACTTTTTAAAAGAGGACATTCAGAAAGGCAAGGGACACATGAAAACATGGTCAAAGTCACTAATCATCTGAGAGAAGCAAATCAAAACAACAATGATATATCACTTCACATCTGTCTAATGACTACCATCAACAAATCAACAAATGACAAATTCTGGAAAGGATGCTGACAAAAAGGAATCCTTATTCACTGCTGGTGGGAATGCAGACTAATGCAGTCACTGTGGAAAACAATATGGCGTTTCCTCAAAAAAAACTAAAAATGGAAGTGCCATTTGACCCAGTAATACATCTCTAAGAATATATCCCAAGAAAATAGAAACACCAATCAGAAAGAATATATGCACACCTATGTTCATAGCAGCACAATTTACAATAGTTAAGATTTGGAAACAGCCTAAATGCGCATCAGCAGTTGAGTGGATTAGAAAACTATGGTACATCTACACAATGGAATACTATGCTGCTTTAAAAAAGAAGGAATTCTTACCATTTGCAGCAGCATGGATGGAACTGGAGAGTATTATGCTAAGTGAAATAAGGCCAGCAGTGAAAGAAAAATACCACATGATCTCACTCATTTATGAATAATAAAGAACATCATAACCTGAGGAACAAAAAGATAGATACAGAGGAAGAGAGGCATCAAACTGACTGTAAAATTACAGCGGGAAGGCTGGGGGATGAGGAGGAGGTAAGAGATCAACTGAATGACTTGTATGCATGCATAGAAACATAACTAATGGATGTCAGAGTCTGGAGGGGTGAGGGCATGTATTGGAGAGGGTTGGGAGGGATTTGGGGGGAATGTGGACACATATTTAATACCTTAATCAATAAAAAAAATGAAAAAAGAAAGAAAAAGCCTTTCAGCACAGTTAAAGGCTTTATACCAATTTTAACCTTTCAGTAAATAGTTTATCTTAAATAGTAAAGCTGTTCAAAATCAGAAAATGTCGTTTTATTCATGTAATTTAAATGAAAATCTCTTTTCAGGTATGTAACCCTCTTTTTTATTATTTATATAATACCTATAAAATGTAGCTTATTACTCAAATATTCAAATAATCCTATATGAGTTGAGGCCCCCAAGTTTTTTCTAGGATATTTGGCTTAACTTCACTAAGAGTAGATAAGGAAGATGGTTATCTGCCTTGCTGTTATGTTATACTGTCTCATTCTCAGTGCCTGACTACTACAGTAGAAATGCAGAGATAGATAAGTGGGAAGTAGAAATAATTTCTTCACAGAGTGGCTTCATGAATCATTATGTTATTTTTTTCAAGATACTTTTCCTTTCAGAGAAATGTCTAGGATTAAAACCTAAATATTTAGTTTTACACTTTTGGCAATATTTTATTGGATATACATGAAAGAAAAAAGAAAAGGAGTTTGTAGAAATATTGAAATATCTCTAAAATAGCTTTCAGAACCAAAAAGGTTCTATTGAATATTCTCGGAAGCCTTCTCTAAGAAGGACTTATCTTCAGGTTTTAATATTTAGATTTGCCCTTATTTCCAAGGTAACAGTGAATTTGCATCAGACTTAGATAAGCAGTTCTTATTATCTCTTATCATTTGAATTCCCAAGAAAACCAGGTGATTTCTAATGCTAACTTTGTTTAATAAATTAGCCTTTTTGCCCAGTTGGCATGGGTTAGTGATTTGAGTGTTGTCCTATAAACCAAGAGGTCATGGTTCAATTTCTGGTCAGGGCACATGTCTGGGTTGCAGACTCAATGGGGAACATATGGAAAACAGCCAATCAATGATTCTTTCTCATCACTGATGTTTCTATCTCTCTCTCCCTCTCTCTTACTCTCTGAAATCAATAAGGATATATATTTTAATATACATTAAATTTTTTAGTAATCGAGGATTTGGAAATAAGCAAACTAATTGAGAATGAGTGGAATAACAGATGTAATTGTTAAGGACATAAATGCAGAAGAGCAAAATGTGTTCTGAGAATTTGATACTGGCATTGTTTAATTTATGTTGCAGGTAGAACCATGATTCATAGATTTTTTTTTTAAGGTTCAACCAATTGCAAAGTCAATCTTATGAGACCACTGCTGACCTGGCCAGTGTGGCTCAGTTGGTTGGAGATTCATCCCATATATGGTTCCATTCCTGTCAAAGCACATAGCTAAGTTGAGGATTGCATTCCTGGTCAGGACATGTAAGGAAGGCAACCAACCAATGTTCTCTCCCACATGGATATTTCCTCTGTCTCTTTCTCTTTCTATCTTTGTCCTTTATTCTTTCTCTCAAATTAATAAGCATATCCTCAGGTGGGGATTTTTTTTTTAAGTAAATAAATAAATAAATAAGAGACCACTGCTAACTTTAGATTGATTCTAATTCTCTATGAAAATATTTCCAGAATCTTGTGGTGATATACTAATTATTAATTTATGAATTGTTACATATTTTAAAATCTTTTCTTAGATAAATTTCAATTTGGAATAAAACAAATAAGATATTTTAATAATGATACTGCTTTTTATCATTCCATTGTTGGAAAAAATTATAATACACACATCTAAATTAAATGGCATGCTTGCTCACAATTGTATATAAGGTTGAGTCTATTACATAATGGAATCCGGGTATGAACCATTCCTTGGAATTGCTCCTAATCCACTCAGCTGAAATTTTTCTGCTTTCCTACTGCTTGTAACCTATAATAATTTGCCTTTACATTGAACATTATCCATTTTAAGAAATTTAAGTTTCACATTATGTTCCTGCTTTAATCAAAACTTACTTTTTTGAGGGTAAACAGTCCAGAGAACATAAACATTTCCATATAAATTCTAATGCTTTACTTGTCAAAATTCACAGTTCAAATTGATCATGTAGTAAATAGCAATCACTGATATTTGCTTTCTCAGGAATCATGTGATCATCACTTCTTTGTCCATTGTCTGTAAATTTTGCAGGTTATTCACTAGAGTAATTCAGCTATCTCAACTACATATTTAACCAAAAAGCTCACACAAGGTAAAACTTTGAAGGAGATAATAATTACCTAAAATACAAGTTCTTATCAGAAGTGGATATGATTCAGTTGTGTTCAATACTCTATATTATTCAGAAAACAGACTGTCTAAGAAAAAAGTTCAGGGTTCTCTACAAAGTAGATGTTTAAACAGCAATGCAATCTTGGTTTTAAAAAGATAAATAAATAAATAAATAAATAAATAAATAAATAAATAAATAGCTTAGTACCAGGAAGTGCCGTGCAAGGCAGTGAAGAAAAATAGGTGCCTGGAATGGGCAGAAGTTGCAGAAATGAACAGAAAGAACAAGTTAATATCAAGATCTCACTTCTATGTGGACTGCTTTGGTATAATTCACCATAGAAAGTAAAACAGGGTGATTGCAATTTATTCTGCATCCAGCCTAAATCTTTGGTCTAGCACACCATGGATTCATTTTGCTGAATTAGGTGCTAATCATCAGACTAGAAATGTGGCCCAGCATCATAAAGAAATACTGCCCAGCATAGGTTCTCCTTATTTGCAAGGTCTGGAGGAAGACTGCTTTAAATGACTTCTTTTAATAGCTAACTAAAGTATTTACAGTTAATGGTTGACACATTCCCTTCAAAATTGTGGAAATAGATGCATTACATTTTCTTAAAACTGTATAAATTGAACTTCTAGGAAAGTAAATCAGAAATTACATGAACTTTTAAAAAACTCAATAGCTATTACTTTGTACCACTTGACTTAAAAACAAACATCCTAATGCATAAAAAAAGAAATAAAAATAGTATCTCTGTAGTTTAAAAATATAGTTTGGGTAATACAAAGTAAATAATTGTCATGGAAAATAAATATCTGATCCATGCCATAATAATCAGTCAAATGGAAGAGTCAAACAAATTTACCAAATCCATGAAGCTATTGTTTTTCATAATACATCAAAAATCTTAATTTAATCTTCCTTGGTTTTTATTGATGTAGTTAACAAAAATATAAAATTTAATACATGAAAAGTATACATGCATGTATATTTTAAAATTATTCAAAGTAATTCAAGTGTTTGGTTTATAATTCATGCATAAATGAAGGCCAAAGGTGTCGGTACAATGTTTTAATTGACTCTGGGTCATCAAGGATAACAGAAATCTAGGGAAAGAAGACAAAGACAAAAGATCATATTCTACTATGGAGGATCAGGAGCTCATGACTAATATCTCCTCTAAGAACCTATTTCTGTTCTTTGTTCTCTAGATGCCCTGGAAATCAGTTTTCATCATCTTTGAAACAGTAACTAATTCCTATGATTCATAACTTCCTGGAGTAAGATGGAAGAAAAATTATTTTTTTTAAATGGCCTTCTGTTTTTCTGTGTATCTCAAACCATTATTAGTATTTTTAGCAGTTGGTAACAAATTAGAGACTCTGTAGGTACTAAGAATTGACTAGCCTTTTCTTGTACTAAGGCAATAGAAGGAATAAAGAAGAGGTACAATACAGATGTTGGGTAGTCAGTTACAAGGTGGTCCTCTGAACACAACTATAGAGGTCACCTCCCACAGCAGCCAATGTCAGCTAAGAAATTAGGGTTCTTTCCCAGGTGTAAATGTGATTCTTAAAAACAGTGGGCTGTGTCTGTGTTCCCTTAAGGAACAGTGTGAGGCTGGAGTGTGAAGGTACACAGCCAATGTTGCAGCCTAGTGTCCCTTTGGGGTGTCTCTGGAGTCCACAACCCAGGGTGTGTGGCAGAGAAACAGTGAGTTACTCCTGGTGGAGCATTAGAGGAGTTGCTGGTTTAGCAAAAAGAGCACAGCACAATCTCAGACAGGCCATCCACACATAGAGACAGGATGCAGACACTACACAGATCTGGTGGTCTGCTTTCTCACTTGCTCACCCGTGTTACACACATCAATACCAGGTGCCCTTCTGCTGAGCTGTGTGGCTCTGAAATTATAAGTGCTTCTCAAGCTGTGACACACAGACTGGGCAAACAGAAACATGCCTCTAGCCTTAGCTTGCTCTTTTCTCATCTTCTAAGTAAACACACCTTGAATCTTGCCCAGGGAGTTCCAGATGCCAGTTGTGCTGGTCACTCATCATGACTGAAGACTGTGGCTTGTGGAAATGCACATCTCCGTGCCTTAAGCCAGCTTGTGCCCTGCATTAACTATGTGGAGCTGACTTCCTAACTGTACCCTGGATAACCCTTGGGATCCTAAGAAGCAATTCTTGTTAATACCTCTTGGAAAGTGGCCAAACTAGGAGTTCAGGCAAGTGGCCAATGTGAGTATCTGAATGCCTCCCATTATTTATGGGTCTATTTGCATAGCAACATGTTTGTCACAGACATCAAACCATTTTTACTTTCTTGGGGCAAGGGAGAAAGGAGGAGGAGAGGAGGAGGGGAGACAAGCAAAATAAAAAAAATTAATATATGGAAAAGCTTAAGTGAGCATGAAATTGATGTCAAGAAGGACATTTATAAGTGTAAGAAATGTTGCCAATGACCTAAAATTGGCATGTGGATTAAGCTAAAAATATCCATTTTAATTGTGAAACAGTCATTCTGTTTAAGACTTCATTTAAGTGAGCCTTAATAAGGAAACTTGCAGCATGAGATTGTCAAAATCCACACCACATGGCCCAGATATCTGCTCTTGGGCTACAAAGCAGGACTGTGTAGTCCATATTCCCAGAGGAAGGAGGGCATCTGCAGGAACAGGAATTGAAAGGCAATTACCTGGCATCAGAGTGACACAATCTGTTCAGGGGACTTGCTTACCGGCATGGGGTCAGTATGAGAGAGAAGGATGTGGTACAGATTTTTCTTCTAGCCTGGAATTACCCAGAGATGCTGGATGATGTGTGCTGTGTTTTATGGCCAGAAGGAGAGCAGAGAGTGCATCTGTCAACTTTTACTATAAAAAGACTTGTTATTTCCTGGATATTGAGGTCCCTCATTTTTATAAAGCAACAAGCTTTGGGAATGTCTAAATCAGCAACTTCCCTGTTTGCCTTCTGCCTGGTAGATTAAATTAAATAAGTAATTATTATATTAGCTAAAGTCAAGGCAAGGGAGGAGGAAAAGCAAAACAGAAATATAAGGCCAAAATTAAAGAGAAAATATAAAGCTTGGTAGGTAGCAATGTAGATAGATTTCTTTTTGGAAATCTAACTACTTCTATTTTTATTTTGGAAATCCACCTGAATTTTAAAAGAGGACATACATGAGTCTTAGTGTAGTTTTACTTTGTTATTTTGGCCAAAAAACTCAAAAAGTACTTTAAAAGTATGTCTATCAGAAAGATAACAAGGGATGAATTGGGGAATCACAGAACTTTACAGTCTGTAGGGGGTTTTATTCCAGTCAAACCTTGATCCCCAGTAGGGGGCATGCAGGAGGCAGTCGATTAATGATTTTCTCATCATGTGTTTCTATCTCTTCCTTCATCTCTGAAATCAATAAAGAAATATTTTTAAATAAGTAAATAAATAAAATAAAGTAGTTCTTCAGGGTTTTTCTTACTTAACAGCTAATAAAGGCTCCTCTTTTATAATTTTCTTTATGGAACATGTTGTATTTTGTCAATATGCTATCCTTTAAATACCACTAAATTCTAGTGTCTAATAGAGTGGCTGAGTTTAATTCCAGTGAATAATACATATGAAAAAGTGTATAGTTTGTAAATTTTGCATTTGGACAACAGAAAAAAATCCTATCTAATAAAAGAGTGATATGCAAATTGACCAGACCTCTACTATGCCCACCAGCCATGGCCACCAGCCAATCAGGAGCGAGCATGCAAATTAACCCAACCAGGAGGGCTACGGCCACAGAGAGAGAAGGAGGGAGGCTTGGGTTGCCCCTGGTGATGGAGGAAGCCAAGCTTTCCTTACACCTTGGCCCACCAGCCTTTGCTTAAGGCAACAAAGTTTCAATAGCTGAAAGAAGGCTTGGTTCCACTCCAGGCTACAAAGTTTCAATTGTAGAAAATAAATAAATCCCAGATACCAGAGCCTCCACTTGGGTCGCTGGGGGTGTGGCCAGCCTTCAAACCACCACAGGCCCCTCACCCAGGCCATCCCATGCCCAAAGGGAACACCGATCCAGGACACTCTTCAGGGCAAATCAGCTGGCCCCCACCCATGCACCAGGCCTCCATCCTATCTAATAAAAGAGTAATATGCAGATTGACCATCACTCCAACACAAAAGATGACTGCCCCATGTGGTCAAAGGTCCTGCCCACATGTGGACACAAGATGGCCACCAAAAGATGGCCAGCAGGGGAGGGCAGTTAAGAGGGATCAGACCTGCAAGGGAGGGCAGTTGGGGGTAACCAGGCCTTCAGGGGAGGACAGTTAGGGGTGACCAGGCCCACAGGAGAGAGCAGTTAGGGGCAAAGAGGCTGGCAGGGAGCAGTTAGGCAGTCCACTCCCACAAACCGGTATGGAGTATCACAGGGAAAGCAGGATCTAAGTACAGGCTAGAGAGGATATATAGTCTTCTAGGTGAATCCAAAAACAGTGCCATCCAAGGGCTGACTTACAAATTGACTCTTGTGTAATCACAAAAGAATAAAGAGGTTAAGACACACCACCTGCTTAAAAACCAGGACTGGCTTACAACACTGAGCACCAGTAGAATGCAGGGAATTGCAATACTTTCCCGACAGGAAAACAGGCACGCCAAACAGAATAATAGAGGAAGTGAATGATCCTCACTACTATACGTTTTTGTGTTTGTATTTATTTATTTATTGATTGATTGATTGATTGATTTTAATTTTTAGTTTTTTCATCTTTTACTTAAGAACTATGTTTTTTTTCTCACTTGATTTTACCTTTTCAATTATTACATTTTTATTTTCAATTAGAATTATTACAACTACTATTTTACCTTTTGAAAAAAAAGTGTCATTTCATTTTCACTTTATTGTAGTTTGGGATTAGAGTTTTACATACTATTTTCATCTTTCCTTTAGCATCATTTTACTCTCTCTCAACTCTACCTTTATGCCATCACTCTCTTCCTAACTTTTCCCCTTTTGTTGTTTTTTTTTCTCTTACCTTTTTCCTACTGTAGATTTTCCCTAATCTTTCTTTTCACCCCACTTATATATCTAATTTTCATCCTCTGCTCCAACTCCTTACACATCTCTCTCTTCTCTGTCGTCACTATCCAAAAAATTGTTTTTTTCTCTGTCCTTTTGTTGTTGTTTGCTTGAATGTGGATTATATCAATTTTTTATACTTTTTTGTGAGACTGTTTTGCTTATTCCTCTTATTTTGTTTTGCTTTTTGTTTGCTTTGTTTTTGAATTCTGTTTTCCTTAGCCTCCCTTGATATTAGTTGTTCTTCATAGTTTGTATTAATCTCCAGGTACTTGTTGCCAGAATTTGTTGGGATTAGTGGATGTTCTATTGTAGTTTTCTCCCCATATATATAATTTGATCTCCTTCTCTTTCTTATTCTCTTTCTTTTCTCTCTTACTTTTTTCTCTTTTCTTCTATCTTTCCTTTTCTTATTTTCTCACTTCTCACAATTTAATTTCAGCTCTCCTTTCTATTCTTCTCTCTTATTTCTCTTCTATTCTATTCTTTTCTTTTTCTTCTAATCTCTCTTCTTCTTTCTCTCCTATCCCCTAATATGTCTCTCCCTCAGGTAGTCACCTTTATAGTGGCTATTAATACTGTGAATACATTTTTGTTAAGTGCCTTGTGTATTGTACTTGGTTGTGTTGTACTTTGTGCCTTTAAATCAAAACAGGAGAGAGAGAACTACATAACCAGACATCTGGAGAAGAGACACTATGGACAGACAAATAAAGATCCTGCATATAAAAAAAAAGCAGTCATCCCCAGTAAAAGAATTGAACAAAATGGAGGCAAGCAACTGTCAAAGAAATACTTCAGAGAAATAGTCATAAGGTGGCTGAAAAGAATGGAAGAAAAATTCACAATATGAGTAAGAACCAAGAGAAAATAAAGAAGCACCAAGAAGAAATGAAAAAAATTCCATCACTGCTGTAAAGAACTCAATAGAAAGCTCAAAAGTAGAGTAGAAGAAGCAAAAGACTGCATCAGTGATCTAGAAGACAAGGTAGGAAAAATACCAAAGTAGAACAGCTTCTAGAAAAAAAAATCCAGGAGAAGAACCTAAAGGAACTTTGGAGCAACAAAAAACAAAACAACACACACATAATGGGGGTTCCGGGAGGAGAGAAAATTGAGCAAGGAATAGAAAACCTGCTTGAAGAAATAATGACAGAAAAATTATCTAATATAGGGAAAAAAAACCCACAAAAATCCAAAAAGCTCACAAAGTCCCAAGCAAAATGAATCCCAAAAGACTGACACCAAGGCACAATATAATTATATTGGCAAACACCAATGACAAAGTAAGAATCTTAAAAGCAGCCAGAGAGAGACAGAAAGTTACTTACAAAGGAAGCTCCATCAGACAAGTGACTGAATTATCAAAAAAAAAACACTCATCAGGCCACAAAGGAATGGAATGAAATATACAAAGTGATGCAAAGGAAAGGTCTGAATCCAAGAATACTTAACTCAGCAGGGCTATCAATCAAAATGGAAGGTGAAATCAGGAGCTTCACAGACAAAGAAGACTAAGGGAATTTATTACCACCAAACAAGCAATGCAAGAAATGCTAAAAGGTCTACTGAAAAAAAAAAAGAGGAAGTGAGGAAGGAACACATGAGTAAAGAATAAACGTGGTGACAAATAAATACCTAGCAATAATAACTTTAATTGCAAATGAATTAAATGTTCCAATTAAAAGACATAAAATAACGGATTGGATAAGGAAACAAGACCAATATATCTGCTGTCTACCAAAAATTCACCTCAAACAAAAGATGCACACAGACTGAAGGTGAAGGGATTAAAAATGGTTTTTCAGGCAAATGGAAATTAAAAAAAAAGTTGAGTAGCAATACTTATATCTGAGAAATTAGACCTCAAAATGAAGGGCATAATAAGAGATAAGGAAGGCCAGTTCATAATACTAAAGGAAGGAATCCCACAAGAAAAAATAACTCTGGTAAGCATATGCACACTCAATACAGGAGCACACACATACATACAAACAATCCTGGAGGAGATAGTGAAAACAATACAATCATAGGAGGAGACTTTAATACCCCACTATCACCATTGGACAAATCCTTTAAATAAAAAATCAGCAAAGAAATATCGATCCTAAATAACTCACTAGACCAGATGGAATTCATTGACATCTTCAGAACATTTCATCCCAAAGCCATAGAATATACATTCTTCTCAAGTGCACATCAGTCATTTTCAAAGATAGACCATATATTGTGTCACAGGCAAAGTCTCTTCAAACTCAAGAAGATAGAAATTATATCAAGCGTCTTCTCAGGTCACAGTGGTATAAAACTGGAAATTAACTACAATGAAAACAACCCAAAGAAATTAAAAACGTGGAGACTAAATAGCATGCTATTAAAGAATGACAGGGTAACCAGAGAGATCAAGGAAGAAATAAAAAAACCATCATGGCATAAATGACAATGAAAACACAACAATCCGAAATCTATGGGTCACAGTGAAAGCAGTCTTGAGAGGAAAGTTCATAGCTCTACAAGCCTACTGCAAAAAAAAACAAAAAAAAAACAAACAAACAAACAAAAAAAAAACAAGAAACAATGATAATAAATTACCTAACCCTACAACTCAAACAGTTAGAAAGAGAGCAACAAGAAAAACCCAATGTAAGCAGAAGGAAGGAAATAATAAAGATCAGAGTGAAGATAAAGGACATAGAAACCAAAGAAACAATTCAAAAGATCAACAAAACCAAGAACTGGTTCTTTAAAATTATAAACAAGATTAATGAACCAATAGCTAGGCTCACCAAGAAGCAAAGAGAGAGGATCCAAATAAACAAAATTAGAAATGAAACAGGAGAAATAACAACAGACACCACTGAAATAGAAAAAGAATTATTAAAAAAATACTATGAACAACTCTCTTGCAACAAACTGGACAACCTGGAGGAAATGGACATATTCCTAGAAAAATATAACCTTCCAAACTCAGTCAGGAAGAATCTAAACATCTCAATAAGTCAATAACTATGAGGAAATTGAAGCAGTCATCACAAGCTTCCAGCACACAAAACCCCGGGGCTAAACCACTACACAGGGGAATTTTACCAAACATTCAAGAAAGAATTAAAACCTATCCTCCTCTGACTTTTTCAAAAAATTCAAAAAGAAGGAACACTTGTAAGCTTATTCTATGAAGCCAGCATCAGCCTAATACCAAAAGCAGATAAAGACAACACAATGAAAAAGAATTACAGGCCAATATCCCTCATGAACACAGATGCCAAATATCTCAAAAAAATTCTAGCAAGTTGGTTCCAGCAGTACATCAGAAAGATCATACAACATGACCAAGTGGGATTTATCCCAGCGATACAAGGATGGTACAATATCCACAAATCAATCAATGTGATACATCACATAAACAAATTGAAAGATCAAAATCACATAATCATATCAATTGATACAGAAAAGGCTTTTGACAAAATCTAACACTCTTTCTTGATAAAAAGTTTCAACAAGGTGGGAATATAAGGATCATACCTCAACATAATAAAAGCCATGTATGATAAACCCACAGCTAACATCATACTCAATGGGCAAAACTAAAAGCATTTCCTCTAAGAACAGGAACAAGACAGAGATGCCCACTCTCACCACTCCTGTTCAAAACAGTACTAGAAGTATTAGCTATTGCAATTAGACAAGAAGAAGAAATAAAAGGCATCCAAATTTGAAAAGAAGAAGTAAAGCTGTCATTATTTGCAGATGACTAATACTGTACATAAAAAAAAAACAAAAGACTCCATCAAAAAACTAATAGACTTAATAAATGAATTTGGCAATGTAACAGGATACAAAATTAATGCTAAGAAATCTGTGATCTTAAAGAAAAAGAGTTTACCATCACACCAAATAAATTAAGATACCTATGAATAAACTCAACTGAGGAGGTAAAGATCTATATGTGGAAAACTACAGGACACCAAAAAAGGGGATAGAAAAAGACCTAAACAGAAGGAAGAACATACCTTGCTCATAGATTGGGAGAATCAACATCATTAAAATGTTCATACTACCCAAAGCAATCTATAGATTCAATGCGCTACCCATTAAAATACCAACAACATATTTCACAAACCTAGAAAGAACTCTCCAAAGATTCATCTGGAATATAAAAAAGACCCTGAATATCCACAGCAATCCTGAGAAAGAAAAATAAAGTAGGTGGGATCTCAACACCATATTTCAAGCTGTATTACAAAGCTACTGTTCTCAACACAGCCTGGTACTGGCACACAGACATATAGACCAATGGAATAGAATAGAGAATCCAGATATCGACCTAAAACACTATGCTCAATTAATATTTGACAAAGTAGGCATAAATGTACAATGGAGTCACGACAGACTCTTCAATAAATGATGTTGGAAAAATTGAACAGATACATGCAAAAAAATGAAACTAGGCCACCAATTTACCCCATACACAAAAATAAACTCAAAATGGATAAAGGATTTAAACATAAGATGGGAAACCAAAGAAATACTAGAGGAATCCACAAGATCTCAGACTTATGCCAAAACAACTTGTTCACTGATACTACATCAAAATAAAAAGCTGTTGTACAGCAATATAAACCATCGACAAAACAACAAGAAAGCTCACTGTATGGAAGAACTTATTTGCAAATGTTATCACTGATAAAGGTTTAAGCTCCAACATCTACAGGCAAATTATACAATTTAATAAAAGGAAGATAAATGATCCAATAAAAAAAAATCAGTAACGGACCTAAATGGAACCTTTTTCTAAAGAAGACAGAAGGAAGGCCAAGAGACATAAAAATATGCTCAAAATCACTAATTATTTGATAGATGCATATCAAAATGACAATGCGATACCATTTCACAGCTGTCAGAATGACAATCATCAATTGTCAAGGATGCAGAAAAAAAGGAACCCTTGTGCAGTGCTGGTGGGAATGCATACTGGTGCAGCCACTGTGGAGAACGGTAGGGAGTTTCCTCAAAAAACTAAAAATGGAACTCCCATTTGATTGAGTAATCCCATTCCTCAGAATACATCCTAAGAAACTAGAGACACAAATTAGAAAAGATATATGCACCCCTATGTTCATAGCAGCACAATTTACAATAGCGAACATTTGGAAAAAGCCTAGGTGCCCGTCAGCAGATGACTGGATTAGAAAACTATAGCTATATAATGGAATACTATGCTGCCATAAAAAGAAGGATCTTACCATTTGTGGCAACCTGGATGGAACTGGAGAGCATTATGTTAAGTGAAATAAGGCAGTCAATGAAAGAAAAATACTACATGATCTCACTCATTTATGGATAATAAAGAACATTATAAACTGATGAACAATACGATAGATACAGAGGCAATAAAGCACCAAACAGACTGTCAAATTACAGTGGGAAGGTTAGGGAGAGGTGGGGCAGATAAGGAATCAACCTAAGGACTTGTATGCATGCATATAAGCATAACCAATGGACACAAGACACTGGGAGTTAGGGCATGCATGGGAGTGGGGGGCGCAATGGGAAGATATGTACACATGTAATACATTAATAAAAAAATTAAAGGAAAGATCTGCACAAAGTAAAAAATATATATAAAGCCTAAAAAAAGGATAAAACTGCTATAAAAAATTTTATGTGCAGGATTTTGTACAAATATAATTTCTAATTAGTTGGGTAAATAACTGGAAACAAGATTGTTAGCTCATATGGTAAGACTATCTTTAGCTTTGTAAGAAACTATCAAATTGCCTTGCAAAGTGTTTGTGCTCACCAATAGTAAATGAGAATTCCTACTACTCTGCATCCTCATCAATATTTGGTGTTGTTAGTGTTTTAAATTTTAGCCATTATAATAGGTGTGTAATTAATGAGTGGTAGCTCATTATTTGAATTTGTGATTTTCTAGTGGTACATAATTTTGACCATCATTATATGACTTTTCTTCCCTTTGCATATTGTCTGCTTTTTTGTGTGTGTATATTCAACAATTTTATTTTTTATGTTCAATTGATTACTTTTTATTCCCCAGTTCTTTCTTTAAAAAAAAAATATTGTTCAAAGTATTGCATATGTCCCCTGTTTTCCCCATTGACCTCTTATAACCACTCCACTTCTCCATTCCACGCCAGGCCTTCACTTCCCTATTGTCTGAGTTCATGTGATATACATACAAGTTCTTTGATCTCTTCCCAGCCACCCACCCACCCTCTTTCTTCCCAGATTCGCAAATCTGTATATCTTCTTAAATGAAGTGACTATTGAGATATTTTGCCCATTTTAAAAATTGGGATGTTTTGTTCTTACTGTTAAGTTTTAGGAGATCTTTGTATATTTGGAAAACAGTTTTGTTTTGTTTTTTTAAATATATTTTATTGATTTTTTACAGACAGGAAGGGAGAGGGATAGAGAGTTAGAAACATTGATCAGCTGCCTCCTGCATGCCCCCCACTGGGGATGTGCCCACAACCAAGGTACATGCCCTTGACCAGAATTGAACCTGAGACCTTTCAGTCCTCAAGCCGACGCTCTATCCACTGAGCCAAACCGATTTTGGCTGAAAACAGTTTCTTTATAAGATAGGTATATGATTTACAAATACTTTCTCCCAGTCCAGAGGGTGACTTGTATTTTTTATTTATAATAGTTTTAATAAATGTTGGTTTATCATTTTTTTCTACCCTGATCACGAGTTTTGGTGTTGTATGTAAAAAGTTATCACCATGACCAAGATCACCTAGATTTTATCCAGTTTCTTCTAGAAGTTTCATAAATTAGAAATTTATATTCAGGGCTATGATCCATATTGAGTTAAATTTTGTGAAAGATGTTAGTTCTGTGTCTAGATTCATTTTTTTAAAATATTGAGTTCAATAATCCCCACCATCATTTTGTTAAAAAGACTGCCCTTTCTCTTTTGAATTTCTTTGCTTGCTCTAAGATCACTTGACTATTTATGTGTTTATTTCTTTATTCTATTCCACTAATCTAATTATTTATCCTTTTATCAATACTCTACTGTCTTGATTAATATAATGTTATGGAAGTATTTGAAGTTTATAATGCAAGTCATCCAACTTTGATCTTCCACAATAATGTATTGGATATTATTGGTATTTTTCCTTTCATTATAAACTTTGGATTCAGTTTGTCAAAGTCCATGAAGCAATAATTAAAATATGTTGAAACTGTAGATCAACTTGAGAAAAACTGGTATCTTAACAATATTAAGTCTTTATCTACACACATGGAATTTCTCTATCTTTACCTAGGTCTTTGATTTTCTTTTTAATCAGAATTTTGAAGTTCTTACTCATATAAATCTTGTATATAGATTTATAATGAAGTATTTTTTAGAAGGAGTGTTAATATAAATGGTGTTGTTGTTTTCAAGCTCTAGTTGTTGAGTGTTGGTATATAGTAAAATAATTTATGTTTGTATATCAATCTTTCACCCTGCCACTTTGCTATACCTTATTTTTGTACAACACAGATACTGAGGATTTTTAAAAATTGCTTTATGCATGACTTTACATTTTTTAATTACATTTATTTCGTTAAAATTGGTTAATAACATTATACAAATTTCAAGTGTACAACTTTATAATGCAGCATCTGTAAATTCTATTGTGTACGCATCACCCAAAGATCCATCTCCTCCTGTCACTATGTATTTGACCACCTTTATCTTTCTCACCCTTTCCCCAATTCTCTTCACCTCTGGTAACCACCATTTTGTTATATGTTAATGAGTTTGTTCATGCTTTTTGTTTTAGATGTTTCATGTAAGTGAAATCAAATGGTTCTTATCATATTTCACTTGACTTATTTCATTTAGCATATTGCATTATTTACAAATTGAATGTGTGTGGCTACCCTGAATCAAATATGTATATCAGTACAATTTCCCAACAACACCTCTTCACTTTATGTCTGTGTCACAATTTGGTAATTCTCAAATGTTTTCATGATTATTATATTTGTTATGGTGATCTGTGATGTCACTATTTTAATTGATTTGGGTTGCCACAAACCACAGCCATATAAAACAGTGAACATAATCAATAAATATTGTGTATGTTCTGACTGCTCCACTGGCCAGCTGTGTCCCCATCTCCCTCCCTCTCCTCAGGCCTTCTTATTCTCTGAGACACAAGATTATTTAAATTAGACAAATTAATAAATCTAAAACACTTAGCCTCCAAGTGTTTTAGTGAAAAGAAGAGACACACATATTTCAGTTTAAATAAAAAGCTAGAAATGACTAAGGAAGTCAGGCAAAAGCTGATATAGGCCAAAAGCTGGATCTTTTGCATCAGTTAGCCTAGTTCTGAATGCAAAGAAAGAAGTTCTTGAAGGAAATTAAAAGTGCTATTCCCATGAACACACAAATGATAAGAAGGTGAAACAAGCTAATATTGATATGGAGAAAGTTTTAGTGGTCTGGATAGATCAAAACAGTCCCTAAATTTCCTTAATCCATAGCCTAATTTAAAATAAAGTTCTAACTCTCTTCAATTCTATAAAGACGAAGAAAGGTTAGGAAACTGCAGAAGAAAATTTTAAAGCTAGCTTATTAGGTTTAAGGAAAGAAGCTATCTTCATAATAGAAAATTAAGGCTAGGCAGCAAGTGCTGATATAAATGCTGAAGCAAGTTATCCTCAATCATTAATTAAGGTGGTTAGTTACCATATTTTTCTGGGTATATGATTCTATTTTCTTCTAAAATTGTTAAACTGAAAACAGAGGGGTGGAGGGAGCCATGTGGGTGCATAGCTGCCCATACTTTGTTAAACAAGCTTCCTCCAATCATGAGCCTTATTGTTACTGATGACAACTGATGCTGTAATTGGAGGTGTAGGTGGAGAGTGCACAGATGCAACAGGGACCAGAGTGTTCTGAGTCCATAAAAATGTCAAAAAGTGATTGTCTTACTCTGCAAAATTCAAACTGAATGTAATCAGCTATGCAAAACAGCATGGAAATAGAGCTGCAGAGATAATTTGGACCTCCTCCCAGTGGGTATATGATCAGACAGTGGAGAAAAAGGAAGAACAACTCCTTACGATTCCAAAAAAGAAGAAGGCCTTAAGAGGGAAATCAGCAAAATGGGGCAAACTTGAAGAAGAGGCTTAAGACTTAGATTATTGGGAGAAACAAGATGGCAGCATAAGGTATACACCTGTATGTGCTGCCTCTCACAACCACACCAAAACTACAACTAAAAGACAAAATGACTATCCCCCAGAACCATGAGGAAGCTGGCGGAGTAGAAGTTCTATAACTAGAAGGGAAGAAAAAAGTGCACTGAGACTTGGTAGGACTTGCAGAGCCTCAGAAAGGAGAAGTGCGTGAGTCAGGCTGGCATGCGCTGTTTTTTTTTTTTTTTTTTTTTTTTAATTGGGAGGGAGTTACAAGTTCCCAACTGCTCTGAACTCCAGTTTCTGGTGAGATTCTGGGGACCCAGACTCATGGAGGGAGAAACTGGGATGTTTGACATCGGGTCAGAAAGCAAGTGTGGCTTTCTCGCAGAGGTCCACACAGGAATCATTGTTTACTGCACTGGGGTGCAAGACACAGGTCACGGAACAGAACACAGAAACACAAAGATGCAGAGAGGGCTGACTGCAGCCATCACTGTTTGCCATGCCCTATTGCTTCCCTGAGATCCCACCCTGCCCAATTTACAAACTCAAACTCACTGAGGTGTGCTCAGTGCTTTGGCATATGAATGTCCTGTCATTTAGCAGCTTAACCTAACAAATTGCAACTGGGTCAGACAACTCCAAAACCTCCAAACTCAAAGCAAAGAGGAGAAATCTGAAGCTATCCCTGTAGCTCCTGCTGGGTGGCCTCAGACAGTAGCTCACTTGCACTTCCTTGGAGACCCAGGAACCAGTATACCTAGAGGTCAGTGCGAGATGACACCAGATTTCAACTCCTCATATACATAAGTGACACACTCAAGAGCCAGACTTGGTGATCATCAAAGCTCCACTGAAACAAGTCCTGATGCATAGGGGTGTCTCCAGCACAGCAGTTCTTCCATTATAGACACAGCTAATCTTCATAGTCAATTGGCCTGGAGGTAAATTTCTCCTAGTGCACCAATAGCAATCAAGACTTAATTACAATAAGACTGCATACCCAGTCCACAAAGGGGTACACCAAGAGTGTCCACCTCAGGTAACTGGTGAAGTGGAGCTACTAAGCCATAAAGGCAACTAGCACATAAAGCCACTCCATCAACACAGGAAAGCAGCCAAAATGTGGAGACAAAGAAACATGTCATGAATGAAAGAAAAGGAGGAAAGCAAACTACTGGACATAGAGTTCAAAACCACATTTATAAGGTTACTCAAGAATCTTCTGCAAACTGCTCAGAAACTTAGTGAGACCTTCAAGGATCTTAGTGAGAATGCCAAAAAACAAAAACAAAAACAAAAAACAGAAAAGGATTGGTCAGAAATTAAGCCTACACTGTCTAAAATAAAGAATAATATGTAGAAATCCAACAGCAGATTAGAGGACCCCAAGAATCAAACCAAAGGTTTGAAATATGAGGAAGCAAAAACACTCAACCAGAAAAACAAAAAGAAAAAAAAGAGTCCAAAAATGTGAAGATAGTGTAAGGAGCCTCTGGGACAACTTCAAGTGTACCAACATCAGAATTATGGGAAATCCAGAAGAAGAGAGAGAGAAAGATACTGAAAACCTATTTGAAGAAATAATGACTGAAAACTTTCCCTACATGGTGAAAGAAATAGACTTACAAGTCCAGGAAGTGCACAGAACGCCCCCCCCTCCACCCCCCAAAAAATGGAATCCAAAGAGGACCACACAAGACACATCATAATCAAAATGTCAAGGGCAAAATACAAAGAGAGAATCTTGAAAGCAGCAAGAGAAAAACAGTTAACTACAAAAGAGTATCCATATTACTGTCAGCTGATTTCTCAACAGAAACTATGCAGGCCAGAAGGGACTGGCAATAAATATTCAAAGTGAAAAACAGCAAGAACCTAAACCAAGATTACTCTACCCAGCAAAGCTATCATTTAGAATTGAAGGTCAGATAAAGAGCTTCACAGACAAGAGAAAGCTAAAGGAGTTCATCACCACCAAACCAGGATTATATGAAATGCTTAAGGGTATTATTTAAGAAGAGGAAGAAGAAAAAAAGGTAAAGATAAAAATTATCAACAATAAAGTCATAACAAATACATACATAACAAGTGAATCTAAAAATCAAGTGAATAAAAAATTTGATGAACAGAATAAACTGGTGAATATAATAGAATCATGGACATAGAAAGGGAATGGACTGACAATTCTTGGGGGGAAGGGGGTGTGAAAGGTGAGGGAAGAGATTGGACAAAAATCTTACATCTATGGATGAGAACAGTAGCAGGGGATAAGGGCATGGGGTGGGAGTGAGGAATTAGGTGGAGGGGAGCTATGTGGAGGGGGGGAAGAGGAACATCTGTAATAAACTGAACAATAAAGATTTATTTTAAAAAAAGACTTAGATTATGAAAAAGTGCCACAGAGGCTTATGTGAGACAACCAAGCTTATTCAATGTCAGGCAAGAATGTTCACAAGTGAAATGAACATTATTGATTTTACAGGAAAGGCAAAATTGTGCTTCAATTTCATGAGGAGAGCAGGATTGTCCATGAGAACATGAACAAAGTTAGCTCAGAAAATGCCACCAGTTTGAGGATGATCTCACATATATAGACAGTGACTCAGAAGATAGCAGTGATACAATAGAAGTTGAAGAAATTGATATGTCTGGAACTAATACTTATGAAGAAGAAAGCAGTAATGCAACAAAGGTTGAATAAAGTGATATGCTGTATAATATCATAGTGCTGGTATGTAAACATTACTTGTAGTAATTACTTAAAAATGAGTTTTGTTTTATGTTTAAAATAGTGATTTCTTAATTTTGGGTTAGAAAAGTAGGGAGGCAGCATTTTATACAGAGGAAAATATGGTATTGTGACCCCTCCAACTTTTTTCTTCTTTTTCAGGATTGCTGTGGCTATTCAGGGTTTTTTTTTTTTTTAATCCATATGAATTTTTGGACAGTTTGTTTTGTGAAAAATTGCATTGGTATTTTAATGGGTATTGAACTGAACCTATAGATTGCTTTGGTTAGTATGGACATTTTAATGATGTTGATTCTACCAATCCATGAACATGGAATATTCTTCCATTTGTTTATGTCTTCTTCTATTTCTGTTTTTTTTTTTTTCAATGTCCTGTAGTTTTCCAAGTACAGGTCTTTTACTTCCTTAGTTAAGTTTATTCCTACATATCTTATTTTTTTCAATATTAAATGGGATTGTATTTTTAGTTACTCTTTCTGTGAGTTCCTTATCCTATATAATAAAACTATAAGTAGTGCCAAGCAATGCCTTCATGTGATGTCTCACAAGATGGCCACCAAAAGATGGCCTCCCTCATGTCATCACAAGATGGCCACCACAAGATGGTCATGACAAGATGCCTGGCAGGGGAGGGCAGTTGGGAGTGATAAGGCTGGCAAGGGAGGACAGTTGGGGGCAAACAGGCCAGAGAGGAGGGAAGTTGGGAGCAATTGGGCCAGCAGAAGAAGGCAGTTGGGATCAACAGGGCCTGCAGAGGAGGGCAGCTGTGTGTGACCCGGCCTGAAGGGGAGGGTATTGGGGACCATTAGGCCAGCAGAGGAGGGCAGTTGAGGGCAAACAGGCTGGCAGGAAAGGGCAATGGGGGGATAAGGCTAGCAGGGGATGGCAATTGGGGCAAGCAGGCTGGCAGGGGAGAGCAGTTGGAGGCAAAATCAGGCTTTCAGGAGAGGGCAGTTGGAGTCATTCAGGCTGGCAAGCAGAAGCGGTTAGGAGCAATCAGGCAGACAGGCAAGCAGTTAAGAGCCATCGGTCATGGATTTTGAGATGGATGTCCAACTATCAGTTTAGGCCTGATCCCACAGGGGTCCTCCAAGGGCCCCAGATTGTAGAGGGTGTAAACCGGGCTGAGGGACATTCCCCCCATGCATGAATTTTGTGCACTGGGCCTCTAGTTGGTGTATAAAAAAAGCCATAGATTTCTGGGTGTTAATTTTGTATCCTGTTACATTGCAGAATTCATTTATTAAAATAGTCTAATATTTTTTTTATGGAGTCTTCAGAGTTTTCTATGAACCTGTCACCTCTGAATAACAACAGTTTTACTTCTTTTCAATTTGGATGCCTTCTATTTATTCGTCTTGTCTGATTGCTATGGCTAGTACTACCAGTACTTTGTCAGACAGGAGTGGTGAAAGTGGGCATTCCTGTCTTGCTTATGTTCTTAGGGGAAAAGGTTTTAGTTGGTTGTAATCTTTGTCGTATAAGGTCTTTATTATGTTGAGGTATGTTCCCTCTATTCCTACTTTTCTGAGATTTTTTTTTCTATCAAAATAGGTTGTTGGGATTTTTGGAATGCTTTATCTGCATCAATTGGTATAATCATGTGCTTTTTGTCTTGCAATTGGTTTATGTGCTGTATCACATTTATTGACTTGCAAATATTGTAACAGCTTTGCATCACTGGAAAAATCCCACTTGGTCATGATGTATGCTTTTTTTAATGTATTGCTGAATCTGGTTTGCTAAATTTTTTTTTCAGGATTTTATAATGTATTGTTCTTCAGGAATATTGACCTGTAGTTCTCATTCTTTGTTGTGTCTTTTTCTGATTTTGGAATTAAGATGATCCTGGCCTCATAGAAAGAGTTTGGAAGTGTTCCTTCCTCTTGATTTTTTTTTTTTGTACAGTTTGAGGATTAGAAGTGTTAGCTCTTTTTTGAATCTTTGTTAAAACTCCCCCGATAATCTGCCTGGATCAGGCTTTTGTTTGCTAGAAGTTTTTATTTTTATTTTTATTATTACTGCTTCAGTTTCATCAGTAGTTGTCAGCCTATTCAGATTTTCTGATCTTCCTGCTTGAGTTTTAGAAGGTTATATTTTTCTAGGAATAGGTCCATTTTGTCCAGGTTGTCCCAGAGGTTGGAATAAAGTCATTCATAGTATTATATTACAATCCCTTGTATTTTTGTGGGGTTAGTTGTTACCTCATCTCTTTTGTTTCTAATTTTGCTTATTAGTGTCCTCTCTTTTTATTTTCTGGTGATATTGTCTAGAGGTTCATCAATCTTGTTTATCCTTTGAAGAATCGGCTCTTGATTTTATTGATCTTTTGTATTGTATTTTCATCTCTCTGTCATTTTTTTTTCCATTCTGATCTTTATTATTTCCTTCCTTTTACTTGTTCTGGGCTTTTCTTGTTGCTCTCTTTCATTATGTGTTGTTACATAACATATTACCACTTTTTCTAGTTTTTGAAGTAGGCCGGTAGTGCTGTGAATTTCCCTCTCAGGATTACTTTCCCTGTGTTCCATAGGTTTTGGATTGTTGTGTGTTCATTTTCATTTGTTTCCAGGATTTTTTAAATTTCTGCTTTGATCTCTTTGGTGACCCATTTATTGTTTAAAGCATGCTACATAACATCCATGTATTTTTTTTTTGAGAATTTTATTGTTGCTGATTGCTAGTTTCATGCCACTGTGGTCTGAGAAGATGCTTGATATAATTTCAGACTTCTTGAATTCGTAGAGACTTAGCTTGTGTCCTAACATGTAGTCTGTCTTTGAAAATGTCTCATGTGCACTTGAGAAGAATCTATATTCCAAAGCTTTGGCGTGTAATATTCTCTAAGTGTCAACTAGTGCCATCTGTTCTGAAGTGTCATTTAGGATTGCTATTTTCTTGTTGTTGTGGTGGTTTTTTTGTTTGTTTGTTTGCCTAAACAATTCATCCAGTGATATTAATGTCCTCTAGTATGATTGTATTGCTGTAGATCTCTCCTTTGGTATCCTCCAGAAGTTTTTCTATATATTTAGATGCTCCTTTATTGGCTGCACATATTTTTACCATATTTATAGAGTTATATTTCTCTTGTTGAATTGCTCCCTTTAGTATTATGAATTGGCCTTCCTTATCGCTCATTATGGCCTTCACTTTGAGGTCTATTTGGTCAGATAAAGATATAAGTATTGCCACCCCAGTGTGTTGTTTTGTTTTGTTTGTTTTTTTTCATTTCTTTGCCTGAAGAATTTTTTCCATTCCTTCACTTTAAGTCTGTGTGAGTTCTTAGTTCTGAGGTGGATCTCTTGTTGATAGCATATATATGATTAATGCTTTCTTATCCACTCTGCTATGATATGTCTTTTGATTGGAGCCTTTAATCCATTTACATTTATGGGTAAATGTTCCTTCCTCCCATTTATTTCTTCTTTTTATAACATTCCTTTTAGCATCTCTCACATTGCTGACTTGGCTGTAATAAACTCCTTTGGCCTTTTTTGTCTGCAAAGCTCTTGATTTCACCTTCAGTTTTGAATGGCAGACTGCTTGATAGAGTATACTTGGATTCAGTCACTTGCTTTTCATCATTTTATATACTTCACTAGAGCATATAAAATGTATAAGATTTGTGCAAGCAGAGGCCTTCCTTCCCCTGGCTGCCATACCAGTTTCCCACTGGTATCCAGGATCTGGGATTTCCGCTAGCACCCAGGATATATGGGCTTCCCTTGAAGGCTTCCCTGGATTCTTCTAGAAGGTCATCTGGAAGAATCTCTGGTCTAATTAGCATATTTTGCTTTTATTATTATAGACTAGAGGCCTGGTGCATGAAAATTCATGCACTTGGAGGGTAGAATTCCCTCAGCCTGGCCTGCACCCTTTCACAGTCCAGGAGCCCTCAGGAGATGTCCTCTATGGAAGGCAATCAGGCTAATCAGAGGAAGATGCCACTCTCATCACCCTGCTGCTGCTGCCACTGCTGGTCACAGTGGCTGAAAAGCCTGAGCCCAGGTCTCACATCCACCTGTACTCATGGCTGCCATGAGCTCCAGGCCTCACAGCTGCTGTGGCTTTGCCTGAATGGATTTCCAGAAGATGTCTGTCTTAATTAGCATAGTACCCTTTTATTAGTATAGATACCACCCTTTTCTGACTTGGGGTATTTCTGTTGAGAAGTCAGCTGATATTCTAATAAGAGACCCCTTGTAGATAACTTTATGTATCTCTCTTTCAGCCTTTAAAATTCTTTCTTTGTCTTTAGCATTTGCTATTTTAATTATAATGTATCTTGGTGTGGATTTTTTGAGTTTATCTTGTTTTGGATTTTCTCTGCTTTTTAGACTTGTGTGACTTTTTACTTCCCCATGTCAGGAAAGTTTTTTTGTCATTATTTCTTCAAACTGACTTTCTAATCCTTGTTCAGTTTCTTCTTTTGGCACCCATATTATGCAGATGTTGCTTTATTTCATGTAATCTCAAAAAAATTTTTAAACTATTCTCAAGATTTTAATAATTTTTTCAAATGCGGCTCTGTTGGGGGTGTTTTTTCTACCTTGTCTTCTGATTCACTGACTTGGTCATCAGCAAACCACTCAGGGTGTTCTTTATTGCAGTTATGTTATTCTTCATTTCCTCTTGATTCTTGTCCATGTTGCTGTATTTCTCCTTAGTTCCTTATAATTCTCAATTGAGTTGATTTTAATTCTCTGTCAGATGCTTAAGCATCCTTATCACATTTACTTTGAATTCTTTATCTGACAAGTTACTTGCTTCCATTTCATTTGATTCCTTTTCTGAAGATTCCTCCTTTAATTTCCTTTAGAGATTATTTCTTTATCTCCCCATTTTTTTTTTGCTGTCCCTTTGTATTTGTTTCTATGTTTTAGATCTAACTTCTATACCACCCAGCTTTTAGGAGGTTAGTCCTATGTTGTCAGTGCTTTGTGGAACCTAGTGGTGAGACCTCTTGATTTGGGTGTTTTATGAGAGCCCCCTCTTGAGTTATTTTGTTTCTCCTGATGTAGTTCATCTTGAATGTTATTTTCCTGTTTGTGTATGTAATCTTCTACTAGGTGCTTCAACTTATTGGAACTCAACTAGTTGCTCAGGGCCAGATTGGACAGTGATGCACATTCACCTGCACAGGAGCAGCATCCAGGAGACCTAGAATAATCATATCAAGTGACCAGATCAAGGGAAAACATCAGAGAAAAATCCATTGAGCCCCAATTTCACTGGCAGCAAGTCATAAGAGAGATCCTTCCCATGAAGAGGACATGAACAATCAAATGGAAAGAAAACACACCCAACATATTCTTTGAGAGCTGAACAGAATCTCCCATCCTAAAGCCCTGTCAGAAACAGACTTCTGAGTGATTACGATTGACAGTTGGCTGACAAGAAAAGGTGGGCAGAGGAAAAACCAAGGGAACTTTGCTGAACCAGCCCTGAGTCCCATGTGCCTAACAACAGTACATTAGAGAGCAGATTGACCCCTCCTGCATGTGGCCAAGGCTTGTGGAAACAGAGAAGTGGTAAGTCGGTGGACATTTGGAGCAGCGAACAGCACATCTACAACAGCTTGAACAATGAGGTCATGGGTGAACCACATAGTCAGACAATCAGTGAGAAGATTACATACATGTACGCTTGAACAGAATATATATTCTGCTATTTTGGGTGAAATATTCTGTAAATGTCAAATACATTTGATCCTGTGATATTTAGAGTAACTATTTCCTTGTTGAATTTTGTCTGGAAGATATATCCAGTGAAGTCAGTGGGGTGTTAGAGTCCCTTACTATGACTGTATTGCTGTCAATATATCCCTTAAAGTCCTTCAGAATTTTAAAAATATATTTAGTTACTCATATACTGAGTGCATATATGTTTATCAGGGTTATATACACTTGGATTGATCTCTTTAGTATTATGCAGTAACCTTATTATCTCTTTTAATGGCCCTCATTTTGAATTCTATTTTGTCATATCCTATCTAATAAAGAGGAAATATACAAATTGACCTGTCACTCCATTGACAAAGATGGTGGAGGCTGGGCCAGGACACTTGTGTCATAGTCACAGAAACGACACAGGCATTGTGCCCTGCCCTGCCCACTGAGGGCTGGTAGGCAGCATACATAGGTGCTCTATGCTGGTGGGCAGCACCCTCCAAGCAGGTGGGCAGCATGCATAGGTGCTCCAGGCCAGTAGGCAGTGCACATAGGTGATCCAGGCCAGTGGGAAGTGTGTTCCAGGCTGGTGGGCAGCTCCAGGCTAGTGGGCAGCTCCAGGCTGATAGGCAGGGTGCTCTGGGCCAGTGGGCAGTGCACACAAAGAGACTCTGGGTTGGGGATATGGGCCAGTGAAGGGTGGACTGCATTCTCCACATGGCAATGACAACTGTGAGTGTGCTAAGGAGAGTCTGCAAGCCAAGCTGAAGTAGCACCTGCAGGCCAACAGCACCTGCACAAGTCCTGCCTCCTGGCCTAGAAGGTGCACAGTTGCATGGACAGTCACCGTGATGGGCCAGATTGACATCCTTTTGGCCACACCATGGGGGTTTGTGGATCTGTGCAGCTGCAGGCTTCTGTTGCACAATTCCTTTCCTCCCCCTCTGGCACGTGAATGTCCCGCAGCGCGCTGTCACCCACACATGCCTGAAACAGTACCAGATCATGGCACATGAAAGGCCCCCACAACCCCTCCACCACACTTCTCTCAATCCCAGCATGCCTACATCCCCCACAGGATGTGCACCCTCTCCTCCAGCATGCTCACATCCTTTGTGAGTGTCTGGGTGTTCTGGGTGCTGAGGGTGGGCACCTGTGAGATGACAGTGGGAAGGTGGAGTGGTGATGCCCTGTTCCCATGGAGGCCAGTGAAGCGACAATTTCATCTCTGTATGGCTAATGCAGGTGCTAAGGCAGGAGCAGGTGGAAACACATACACCTGGTGGGCAAAGGCAGCCCTCACTGAGGTGCCTTCAGTCAGCATTCAAGATCAGGAACCCAGAGGAGATGAAAAATTCTGTCCTTTTAGTGAACCAGTGGAATAGTTGGGATGACTGCAGGAGACAATTGTGTACTTTGGGTGCCAGCACCCGTGAGCGAAGTCTGTCTTGACTGAACCTCACCTGCTTGGAGCCTAGTGCACTCCTGCTGGGCAGTAGGTGATAGGATGTGCTTTTCTGAGTTAATGAGGAAAAAAAAAAAACATTGATTCTACTGCTGCCTGTGAAGGTGGAAAGTAGAGTGGGGAGGCATGCGTGGAGTGAGCAAAGTTCCCTCTCTGGGGTTTCCAAATCTGTTGTTGGTTCCTTTCACTGCTGACTGGGGATACATAGGGTGTCCCCCAAAAATGTATACACACTTTGAATACCTACTAAGTCCAATGGATTTAAGCGTGAAAAGAAAAAACAACAATGGAACTGTCATCTGTTAAAAGTGTGGGCACAAACCAGCAGTCAGACATTCCCCAAGGGATCCGGGATTGGAGAGAGTGCAGGCTAGACTGAGGATCTACCCGCCTTCCTGTGCACAAATTTCATGCACCAAACCTCTAGTCTCTCTCTATATAAAACTGGCCAGTAGCTATGACATGCACAGACCACCAGGAGGAAGAAACTCAACACAGGAGCTGCTGAGTGACAGCAACTTTGCAGAGTGCCCTTTCACACTCTAGGACCCCTCAGAGGATGTCAGACTTCTTGTTTCAGCCTGATCCCCACAGGCAAGGCTGAGGGACCCAACAGGTACACAAATCCATGCACTGGGCATCTAGTATGATTATATTTTTATTTCAGCTGTGTCATTCTTTATTTCTGCTTTTATTTTTTTTTATTTCTGTTAGCCTGGACATTTTTTTCCATCCCTTCACTTTCATTCTGTGTGCATTTTTTGTTCTGAGGTGGATCTCTTGTAGATAGCATATATATGGGTCATGTTTTCTTGACTATTCAGTGACTGTCTATGTCTTTTGATTAGAACATTAATCCATTTACATTTAAGATTATTTTCTATAGATTCTTATTTGTTGTCTTTTTTATTTTTCTTGCTTGTATTCCTTTCTATACTAGTATGTAGTTTGTCTTCTTACAACAGTCACTTTAACATTTGTTGTAGTGATGGTTTGATAATAATAAACTCTTTAGCCTTTTGAGGTATCTGAAGCTCTTTATTTCACCTTTAGATTTCCTTTCTTCCTTCCTTCCTTCCTTCCTTCCTTCCTTCCTTCCTTCCTTCCTTCCTTCCTTCCTGCCTTCCTTCCTTCCTTTCTTCCTTCCTTCCTTTCCTTCTTTCTGTAGTATACATGCAGTTCTCAGTTTACATCAGAGATTGTTCCTATGCCACGATGTAACTCGATTTTCAATGTAAGTCAGAACCCACCTACATAAGCACCTATGTCACTCACATGGAGCACATATACAGCCATAATGAAGTGAAACAGTAAAAATAATTTTAAAAAAAGATAACAATTTTTGACCTTTACTTGTGGTAAATAAATAATAAAAAACATAAAGCACATATGTACATACATCAAAATGATGGAACTTTTTTAAAATAAATACTATAAATGGGAGATGTCAACATAACCATGAAACAATGTAAGTCAAGTCCGACATAACATGAGGACTTCCGGTATTTATTTATTGATTTCAGAGAGAAAGGGAGAGGAAGAGAGAGACAGAAACATCAATGATTCTAATCATTGATCAGCTGCCTCCTGTGCACCCCTACTGGGTATCAAGCCTACAACCCAGGCATGTGCCTTTGGCTGGAATCAAACTCAAGGCCCTTCAGTTTTCAGGTCAATGTTCTGCTACTGAGCTACTGAATCAAACAGGCTAGTGTTCACCTTCACTTCAATTTTAAATGATAACTTGCTGGATAGAGTAGTTTTGAATTTAATCCCTTGCTTTTCATTAATTTGCATAATCATACCACTTCCTTCTGCCCTGAAGCATTTCTATTGAGAAATCAGCTGACAGTGTGATGGGATATCTTTTGTAGGTAACTCTCTGCCTCTCTCTTGCAGTCTTTAAGGTTATATCTTTGTATTTAAGTTTCCCATTTTAATTATGATGTGCTTAAGAGTGTCTGGGTCTTTGGGGGTTCATCTTGACTGAGACTTTCTGTGTGTCCTGAACTTGAGTGACATTTTCCTTTCCCTGTTAGGGGAATTTACTTCCATTATTTCTTCAAATTGGGTCTCCATTCCTTGCTCAGATTCTTCTCCTTCTGATATTCCCCTGATGTTAATGTTATGTTTCAGATCACAAAGCTCTCTACCTGCTTTTTAATCATTTTTTTTCTAATTGCTGCACCGAATGGGTGTTGTTTTTTCAACACAATACTTTAATTTGCTTATTCAGTCATTTGCTTTTATACATTTATTATTTATTCTTTCCAGGTTATTTTTATTTCAACTATGTAATACTTCATTTCTTTTTAGTTTTATTGATGGTTTCTACCTTTTTTAAATGCTGCTATAGTCCTCATTAAATTCCATAATATTCTCATTAAGTTTTTTGTAGTCCTCACTAAGTTGTTTGAATACTCTTATAACTATTACTTTGAATTTTTATCTGATAAATTACTTGCCTGCATTTCATTTAATTTTTTGTTGATTCCTCCTTTTCTTTCATTTTGAAGTTGTTTCTTTGTCTCCCCATTTTTTTCTGTCTCTTTGTATTTATTTCTATGTATTATATCAAACTTCTATGCCTCCTCAACTTTTTGGGTGTTCCTGTTATAATTTGGTCTTGAATATTGTGGTCTCATTTGTGGATGGAATTTCCTCTCAGACTGGATGGCTATGAGGCTTATCCCCAATCATGTCATGTGGGATCTTGTGGAGGTGCTGACAGAACAGAATAAAATATAACACTACAAAACATGAAATAACAGAAACAAGGTAAAAACATACACATGACCACCACCACCACAACAGAAGTAACCACCAGAGAAGAGAGAATTAGGAAAGAGAAAAGAAAGACTTATAGAATAAAAGGAAGAAAGAAAAAATACTAAGAATGGGTAAAAAAATAGAGTACAAAAATGGGGGGGGGAAATATGAAGGGGTATATATTAAATAAAGAAAATAAGAATAATGAATAGAGGAAGGAAAACAGCTTAAAATAAAAAAAAAAGAAGAAAATGTTTGGAAAAGAGAAGAAAGGAGAAAGAAGATAGCTCCAAAATAAGAAATAGAAAAAAGATGAGAAAGTAAATGAAAAAGAAAAAAAAAGAGTATAAAAGTTAAAGTGAAAAAATTAGATATATTACTAAAACGATAGAGAATAGAATAATAACAAATTAAAAAAGAAGATACATTAAAAAAAGAAAAGGGCCCTACCTGGTTTGTCCCATTAGATAGAGTGCCAACCTACAGCCTGAAGGGTCCCAGATTCAATTCTGGTCAAGGGAAGGTATCTCAGTTGCAGGTTCCTCCCCATCCTAGGCCCTATGCCAATATGTTTCTCTCACATTGATATTTCTCTCTGTGTTTCCTTCTCTCTCCCACTCTGTTTAAAAATCAATTGAAAAATATCCCAGGTTGAGTATTAAAAAATAAGTAAAAGAAAATGAATATTAAAAACATAAAAATAGAGGAGAAACCAAGATGGCAGCATAGGTAAACATCTAAACTACTGCCTCACACAACAATTTCAAAATTGCAACTAAAAGACAGAACGGACACCATCTAGAAGCACAGGAAAGCTGGCTGAGTGAAAATTCTACAATTAGAAGTAAAGAGATGGACTCACGAAGTCTCAGAGGAGCTGTAAAAAGCTGAGGTATAGAGACACACTTATGGTGCAGATGGCAGAAGAGGGTCTAGCTGGCTTCCTCTAGTGGAAGCCAACTGCACTGAACCCCACTTCGGACTGCATTGAACCCCAGTTCCAGGCAAGACTTATACAAGGGAGTCTGGACTGTTGTGAAAAGGAAGGAGTGCAGGGAAACTTAAGGGAGCTGCGAAAGACAGATGACCCGGGGCCTGCGAAAGTGCGCACACAGAGTGCTGACTGCTGATTGTGCCACTGGCTTTCTTTAGGGGGAGGAAAACAAAACCTCCCAATAGCACTCAAATCCAGGACTATCTGCACTGAACCTCAGTTTCTAGCGAGATCGGGGGGACCCAGAATCATACAGGTACCTAGAGTGCACAGAAACTCAGGAGAACTGGAAAGGCAGAGGTTTGGAGTCAATAAAAAATAAAATCAGATACAGCTGATCCTCACAACCAATTGGATTGGAGATCAGTTCCCTCCAGTAATACCAACAACAATCAAGAATTAACTACAACAAGGCTGTACACACAGTTCACAAAGGGGTGCACCAAGAGTGTCCACCTCATGTAACTGGGGAGGCAGTTACTGGACCACATAGGACACCTAGCACACAAAGCTACTCTACCAACTCAGGGAAGCAGTGAAATATGTGGAGACAAAAGAACAGATCACAAACAAAAGAAATGTAGAAAAACAAATGACTGGATATAGAGTTCAAAATGATGGTTATAAGGTTTTTCAAGAATTTCCTAGAAAAAAAAAGGTAAATTTAGCGAGACCCAAGAGGAAATGAAATATGACCAACTAGAAATTAAACATACACTGCCTGAAATAAAAAATTATACAGAAATCTAACAGCATACTAGAGAAACACAAGAATCAAGTCAAAGATTTGAAATACAAAGAAGCAAAAAACACTCAACTGGAAGAGAAAAGAATCCAAAAATGTGAAGATAGTGCAAGGAGCCTCTGGGACAACTTCAAGTATACCAACATCAGAATTATGTGGGTTCCAGAAAAAGAGAGAGAGCAAGATACTGAAAACTTATTTGAAGAAATAATGACTGAAAACTTCCCCCACCTGGTGAAAGAAATAGACTTACAAGTCTAGGAAGTGCACAGAACCCCAAACAAAAGGAATCTAAAGAGGACCACACCAAGATACATCAGAATTAAAATACCAAGAGCAAAAGACAAAGAGAGAATATTAAAACAGCAAGAGAAAAACATTTAATTACATACAAGGGAGCACCCATACTATTTTCTGCTGATTTATCAACACAAACTATGCAGGCCAGACAGGAGTGGCAAGAAATATTCAAAGTGATGAGTAGCAAGAACCTACAACCAAGATTACCCAGCAAAACTATCATTCAGAATTTAAGGGCAGATAAAGAGCTTTACATATAAGAAAAAGCTAAAGGAGTTCATCAATATCAAACCAGTATTATATGAAATGCTGAAAGGTATTCTTTAAGAAGAGGAAGAAGAAAAAGGTAAAGATAAAAATTATGAACAACAAATACATATACAGACATTCAACAGTAGACTAGAGGATCCCAAGAATCAAGTCAATGATTTGAAATTCAAAGAAACAAAAAACAACAAACCAGAAAGGCAAAAGGAAAAAAATCCAAAAATATGAAGGAGCCTCTGGGACAACTTCAAATGTACCAACATCTGAATTATTGGAGTACCAGAAGAAGAAAGAGAGTAAGATATTGAAAATATATTTGGCCGAAACTGATCTGGCTCATTGGATAGAGTCTCGGTCTGAGGACTAAAGGGTCCCAGATTCAATTCTGGTCAAGGGCATGTACCTTGGTTGTGTGCACATTCCTAGTTGGGGGTGTGCAGGAGGTAGCTGATTGATCTTTCTCTCTAACCAATGTTTCTAACTCTCTATCTCTCTCCCTTCCTCTCTGTAAAAAAACAATAAAATATATTTTTTTAAAAAAGAAAAGAAAATATATTTAAAGAAATAATGACAGAAAACTTCCCCTACTCAGTGGTTCTCAACCTTTTTTAATGCTGTGACCTTTTAATATAGTTCCTCATGGTGTGGTGACCCCCAATCTTAAAATTATTTTCGTTGCTACTTCATAACTGTAATTTTGCTACTGTTAATGAATCACAATGTAAATATCTGTTTTCTGATGGTCTTAGGTGACCTTGCTAGCAGTTTTCAACCTGTGGGACGCAACCCACAAGTTGAGAACCACTGCTGTAGAGCCTAAGATGATCAGAAAACACAGATATTTACATTATGATTCATTAACAGTAGCAAAATTACAGTTATGAAGTAGCAACAAAAATAATTTTAAGATTGGAGGTCACCACAACATGAGGAACTGTATTAAAAGGTCACAGCATTAAAAAAGGTTGAGAACCACTGCCTGGTGAAAGAAATAGACTTACAAATTCAGGAAGTGCAGAGAACTTCAAACAAAAGGAATCTAAAGAGATCCACACCAAGACATATCATAAATAAAATGTCAAGGGCAAAAGATAAAGAGAGAATCTTAAAAGTAGCAAGAGAAAAACAGTTAATTACCTACAAGGGAGTACCCATACAAATGTCAGCTGATTTCTCAATAGAAACTATGCAGGCCAGAAGGGAATGGCAATAAATATTCAAAGTGATGAATAGCAAGAACCTACAACCAAGATTATTCTACCCAACAAAGCTATCATTTAAAATTGAAGGTCAGATAAAGAGCTTCACAGATAAGAAAAAGCTAAAAGAGTTCATCACCACCAAACCAGTATTATGTTAAATGCTGAAGGGTATTCTCTAAGAAGAGGAAGAAGAAGAAAAAGATTTAAAAAATTATGAACAACAAAGTGACAACAAATACTATCTATCAAGTGAATCTAAAAATAAAATGAATAAAAAAACAGATGAACAGAACAAACTGGTGAATCTAATAGAACCAGGGGCATGGAAAGGGAGAAGAGTGACAATTCTCAGGGGGAAGGGCTTGTGAGGGGTGTGGGAAGAGATTAGACAAAAAAGTTTATACCTACAAATGAGGTCAGTGGAAGGGGGTAAGACCTAACATGGGGTGGGAACCATGTGGAGGGGAGTTATGGGGGGGAAAAGAGAAACATCTGTAATTACTTGAACAAGAAAGATTTAAAAACAATAATAAAATAAAATATAGTTTTTTTATACAAGGAAATGTTTTTAAATTATATTCCATATATACCTTATATAATAATTAGGTGATATACAAATTAAACCTCACAAGATGGCTGCCTATGACCAGGCTGGTAGGGGGGGTAGTGAGGGGTGACCAAATGACTAAACAAGCAGGCTGCATAGGGCAACCAGGCTGTCAGGAAGGTTAATGACAAACGACCAAACAACTGAACAAGCTGGCTGCACGAGGTGACCAGGCCAGTAGGAGGTTAGTGAGGGATGACCTAATGACTGAACAGCAGGCTGTGTGGGGTGACTAGGTGGCAGGGCAGCTGTGAGGGATGACTAGGCCAAAATAGGGGTAGTTGGGAGTGACCAGCTCAGCAGGGGGAGCAGTTGGGGTCAACCAGGATGGCCTGGGGTGACCAGGCCAGCGGAAGAGGGGGACACTAAGTGGCAACAAGGCTGGCAGGGAGGCAGTTAGGGGTGACCAGGCTGGCAAGGGGGGTGAAGTTGAGGGTACCAGGCCAGCAGCGGGGAGAGTTAGGGGCAATTAAGCTGGTGGAGAGGGCAGTTAGGGATCACCAGGCCAGCAGGGAGAACAGTTGAGGGTGATAGGCCTACAGGGTGGCAGTAAGGGGTGACCAGGCCTGAGGGAGGGGTTGTTAGGAGCAACCATGCCAGCAGAGAGGGAGCAGTTGGGGACAACCAGACCAGTAGGGTGGGGCAGTTAGGTGCAATCAGGCTGGCACACAGAGGCAATGAGGGGCAATCAGGCAGGCATGCATATGAGCGATTAGAAGCCAGCAGTCCAGGATTGTGAGAGGGATGTATGACTGCCAGTTTAGGTCCATTCTCCAAGATCAAGCCTAAACCAGAAGTCAAATCTCCCGAAAGGTCTCAGATTGGAGAGGGTGCAGGCTTGGGTGAGGCAACCCCCACTACCTTGCAAGAATTTCATGCCCTGGGCCTCTAGTGTGTAGATATAAATAAATGATATAGATAGATGATATAGATATAGATAGATATAGATACAGATACATATACACATACATATACATATACATATACATATACATATACATATACATATACATATACATATACTAGAGGCCCAATGCATGAAATTCCTGAAAGAGTAGACCTTCCTCCACCTGCTGCCAGAACTGGTTTCCCTATGGCATCTGGGCTCTGGGCTTCCCTTTGGGAATTCCCTGGGACTAGAATTCTTTCCAACCCCCAGCAGGCACCCAGGACCCAGGCTTCCCTTGCAAGCCTGGCTTTGTCTAGAAGATCATCCCAAAGGACTTCCAGAAGGAAGTTCAATTTAATTAGCATATTACTCTTTTTCTATTATGGACTAGAGGCCAGGTGCACAAAATTTGTGCACAGGGGTGTGTGTCCCTCAGTCCAGCCTTCACCCTCTCCAATCTCCATCTGCCAGTAGTCAGACATCCCTCCGACAGCTGACTCCTAACTGCTCACCTGCCTGCCTGCCTGATTGCCTCTAACTGCTTCTGCCCACAAGCCTGTTTGCCTCTTAACTGCTCCCCTGCTAGCCTGATTGCCCCCAACTTCCCTCCCTTATCAACCCGATGGCCCTCCATATTGGACCAATTGCTTCCAAGTGCCCTCCCCTGCAGGCCTGATCACTTTCAACTGCCCTCCCCTGCCAGCCTGGTTGTCCCCAACTTCCCTCCCCTTCAACCTGATGGCTTCCAACAGCCTCCCCCCCCCCCCCCCCCCCCCCCCCCCCCCCCCCCCCCCCCCCCCCCCCCCCGCCCTTGCTGGCCTGGTCATATCACTCAGCTTGCTGTTAAATAATTTGGTCATCCCTCACTAACCTCCTTGCCAGCCTGGTCGCCCCATGAATCCTTCTGTTTGATTGTTACTGTTATTGTGTTGGCATCCCAGACAATTTTCATATTCTTCTATTGTTAATATAGATACATACCCTATATAATAAAAGCATAATATTCTAAGTGTCCAGTCATCCAGTCAACCCTCCAACTAATCAAAGTGTAATTTGCTTATTATATGCTAAGGCCACTCAAACCTCGCTATAACATCCACTGACTACCAGGGGGCAGACAGTCAACCAGTTGACCAGCCGCTATGATGTGCATTGATCGCCAAGGGGAAGATACTCCAACTGGTAGATGTTTTCTGCTGGGGTCCAGCTAATCAGGACTGAGCGAGATGGGCCGGACATGCTCTAGAGCCTTCACGTGGTCCCTCCCCAGTTGGCCAAACTCCCGCATCCTTCCCTGGCCCCAACCATGCACCAGTGGAGTCCCTCAGCCTGGCCTAAACCCTCTCACAATCCAGGATACCTCAAGTGATGTCAGAGAGCTAGTTTCAGCCTGATCCCACATGCCAGGCTGAGTGACCTCACTGGTGCACGGATTTGTGTGTGTCTGTGTGTGTGTGTGTGCATGTGAACATGTGTTGTATACATAGGGTAATTGATTCAAATATATATTAAATTAAATACTAAGTATAACAATGTTATATATACAGAAAATATATAATAGTATGCATAACATACATTTATATGATACCAGAGGGTATCTTTATTATTGCTGACATTTCCTTTTTTTTCTTTGGATCCCATTAATGGTAAAAAAAAAAAATATTTGGACATGAGAGTTGTTTTTTAATGGGTAGTGGTAGTAAGTTGTTCTCCTGTAGTTATTGGTGAGTCAAAAACACACTGAATAAGTACTGAGCTCACCAAACAGCCTGTGAGGCCCAGGTGTTATGGAATAACTACAAAGAAAAGTCTAAGTGTTCCCAGATGATAATCAGGACAACTAGGACTGAATATTTTTCATAACTTAAACTTCATAGGATTTTTGACAGCAATAATGGAAAAGGGCTGTAATTATCAGCATTTTATAGGTATAGAATACTGAGAGTACTTTCACACTCACACATTAAGTCATGGATAACGTAATCTACTTAAAAATATATGGCTTTTCAAGTCAGATGATTAAATCTGCATCTAAAACTAGGAAAATGTAGGCTTCTCTCTCAGTAATCAAATCTATTGGTTCCACTCTATATCAAGCATTCTTTTTGTTTATTTCTGTTATGCTTTTTTTTTAATTTTTTTATTGTGTTACATGTATACATATCTTCCCATTGCTCCCCCCCCCATCCCAGGCATACTCCAAACCCCCAGTTTCTTGTGTTCATTGGTTATGCTGATATGCATGCATACAAGTCCTTTGGTATTTCTGTTATGTTTTGTTAATGTTCTTTAAAGAATATGGTGATTTCCTATTTTTAAGAAATGTTTATCTCTATTTCAATTTTGCCATTATTAAAAACAATAAGAAAGTACTTTAGTTTTGGGCAGATGTCATGTTATTTAGGCACATAAACCATACATAATGTAAATAAAACATTATTACTGTCATGTATAAAGGCAGGGAACAAAGATGTTGATTACAACTTTTAAATTTCATCTTTGTTGGTTTGTTTGCTTGGCTTAGGTTTTTGACTAAGCATGCTGCTTTCAAAATTATCTCCAGAAGCTGAAAAAATGGCCTATAGGCAAAAAAATATGGGAGATGAGGATGGGAGCAAAAAGAGGTAGACATGTGGCCTGAGATAAAATCAATTAATTCAAGAAGAAATTAAGTTCAGAACAGAGAACTTTTTATTTCATAAATTACCTTTTTGATGTACATTCAATACTAGAAAATTCAGTACACAAGTAATAAAAAGAATTTTGTGGGTATAAAAGGTTGAAAAAAGAAATAAAGCAGCAGTTTTTGGGTAGCTATGGATAGTTTGATAATGGTCACAGACTTCAAACAGATACTTAAGTACATTATTCGCATATAATTTGGAGTACCTGGTGTTACAGCTTACAGAAATGGTGTATGCATTGTGTTATTTTTATTTCTAAGTAGAATTTTGAAAGATCTTTCAAAGTAAAATGTTGGCAAAACAAAACAAAACAAAAAACACCCTTCAATAAATGTCTCTGTCGTTTTGTCTTTGCTGTGATTGGTTGCAGATGTTCCTTTGAAAAAATACTTCAGAGTTTTTTCATTCCACCTACCATCAGTGCACACTAAGTCACCACTAAGGAAAAATAATGAACACACCAGTTGGCTATCTTTATTTTCCTATCTAAATTTGCAAAGAGCTTTAGCATCATGATCAAGACTGAAAGCTTTGAATCAGACTGTCTTGCTTTGAATCCTAGTTGTACTTCTTATTATGTGATTTTGAATGAGTTAATCTAAATTAATAAACACATATACATCACTACATTATTTAAAGGTTAAATAAATATACCAGTTTTAAACTTACTTTTTTTTATCTTCCTGGAGCTTGTTTTACAAAATAAATATCCTAATTATCTTAGATTATAAAATAAGGTAATAATAAATTACTTTGCTAACTTCATTAAACATAAGATTAAGTGTTAACATATTTTAGAGAAATATGATAAATAACAAAGTAAATAAATCTGAGGCAAAGTTTAATTGAACTTGAACTGAGAAAGCATAAATTTTAATTTAACAGAAACACAAAAGTGTAGGTTGTAACTATTAGATGTTTTTTTAACTGAGGGAAAATCTAACATAAGTTTTTTAAACCACTTATGTAGGCATCTTGAAAAGTTCTCTGAAGGCTATTTTATTACACATCATATTTGAAAGCATAAAATTGTAATAATCTTTACAACATATGATAAACGAGGATTTTATTTTAATTAATATCAAATAATTAGAAGTTATACAAGAAAGGAATCCTATCTAAAAAGAGAGAATATCCCAATTGACCCTCATGCCATCACAAAGATGGTGGCGCCCACAGCCAATAAGGAGGGAATATGCTAATTGACAGCTATGCCCTCAAAAATGGTGGTGTCCACAACTACAAGATGGCAGTGCCCAGTCCCCTCAGCCTTGCTGGGGTGCCTGCCTCTAGAGTCCCTCAGTCCCCTCAGTCTCCCAGCTGCCCAGGGTTGGCCTGAGGTTCAGGCAAGCCTCAAATGGCAGCTGCCCAGCTACCCAGGGCCACCTGAGGCTCAAGTAATCAGGGCCAGCCAAAGCTTGAGCTGCTGGCAGTGGCAGTAGCAGAGATGTGATGGGGACATCACCTTCCCCTGATTGCTAGGTTGCCTCCTGCCCTTGAGGGCTCCTGGACTGTGGGAGGGGGCAGGCCAGGCTGAATTTTCATCCACTGGTCCTCCAGTGTAATCATAATGCATTATATAGCTTAACATACATAAGTCATATTAAAGTATCCTCTGATTATTGATTTACCAAAAAGGTAAATATAAGTATATTGAGGGAAATTTATGTTATTATGGCTAGAGAGGATTGTATACAACAGGCTAATTATTAACCTCAACATAAGGAAAGTAATAGATATCATTTAAAAGTTTAAAATCAAGAAACAGCTATTAGAGCATTTTCTTTAGAAATTTAATGCTATATTACATTAGAAACAGTTCAAATATACAAACAGGTAGACACACAATTGGGCGAATAGGCAAAAGACCATCATTTTCTTGTATTTTTAATTGTCACTTTAATAATACAATTTAAATACATATACTTTGTACTTACAAAGTATTAAATTAAACACTTTGATTAAACTGAACACTTAAAGGGTCTTTAAAGAAATTAAGTCCTCTATTAAAAATTTATCTTAAGTTAAAGTAGAAAAGTGGAAGTATTAATTAACCAAAATTATTACTTTTTGCCATGATATTATAACACCATTTAGAATAATCAAAATTGAAGGATATAGCCTGCAATTTGACTTCCCATTTAATAAAACTATCTTTATTTTCCTATCTAAATTTGCAGACCTTTAGCATCATGATCAAGACTTCAAGCTTTGCATCAGACTATCTTGCTTTGAATCTTAGCTGTAACTCTTATTATATGATTTTGAATGAGTTAAATAATCTATTTAGTAAACACATATACATCACTACATCATTTAAAGGTTAAATAAAATAATAAAGGCAAAATACTTCCCTTGGTGCTGAATACAATTTCAGATTCAATAAATGTTTATTTCTCTCTTGTCCACAGTTATAATCACAGAATGGGTATATTTTTGTATCTCTTCATGTAAACTCAATTCACTATCCATCTTCCAACACTGAAACACCCTGGTCACATCTTCCATTGTCTACTAACTCACAGACATTCTTTAGAAATTCCTTCACTTACTGCTTTATATAAATTAGATTGTTCCTCTCTTCATTTTTATTCTCTATAGCATCCTGCTTATATTAGTAATACTCACTAAAACAAAAACAAAAGTTATGTGTGTAATTATTTGTTCAATATCTATTTCTGTTGGATAATGAACTCTAAACTCTTTGAGGCAGGAGCTATTTCATCCTGATTACTTACATTCTTTGCTCTGAAAAGTGTTAGATACATAATAGATGTTCACAAAACAATGGGGTCAATTGAATAATAAATATATTGCTACACAACTCTTCATTAGGTTACTGAGTTAGTTCTTTCTTAACTATTTCTTTTACTATTTGAATGCTTCCAATTTTCAACTACTTATACTTGTTTGTAGTGCAATAATATATATTTAGGAACAGTGATTTTTTAAATTATGTATGTTTAATAATCATAAAAAGTGGGAATATTTCTGTCTAAAATCTAGATTATGCTTTTGTAGTTCTACTAGAGGCTCAATGCATAAATTTCATGCAAGAGTAGGCCTTTCTTCTCCTGGCTGCCAGCACTGGCTTCCCTCTGGTCCCTGGGAGCTGTGCTTCTCTTGCAGCAATGACTTCATTGGGAAGGTTGTCTGGAAGGACATCTGGTCTAATTAGCATATTATAATTTTATTATAGATATCAAATGGACAACATATGTTTGGAAGTATGAGTAAATATGAATGAATCCATGAAGGCCATGTCAATTAGGCAATTAGAGTTTCTGAAGTGTAATTCTTTCTATGTTGTTTTACTTAATCCATCTTTTAATAATAAATTATTTGCATGATTGATGCCTCAACTCTTGAGAAGAACATAGCAATAAGTACTCTTGGTGTTTTTTTTTATTTAACATTTTGATAATTCTTTCTAAGCCCACATATATCCTTCATAAATGTGATTACCTTATTGAAAAATGGCTTACTGGAAAAATAAGATGGCTGTCAATGGGAATGCAGAGTGCAAGATAGAGTGTGAGTGAGAAAACAAAGGGAGAGTGTGTGGTCGCATGGGGAGTGTTTGTTGGTGAGTTGAGGGGCAGCTATAATCAAGAGACTATGGGGCACTGCTGGATGGAGCTCCCCTAAATGGGGAGCCCCCACTGCTGCTGGGTTCCCTCTGGGAGTGACCAGTTTGGATGCAAAAACTGTGCCATCTTGAAGGAGAAAGTGGATGTTATCGGAAGCCTGAAAAGCCCAGGAAATCTACAACTATGGTACCCAACAAACAGCTATGAATCTGAAAATATCTGTCCCTAAGTGATGCCAGCACATGGATTCAGAGGAGTTTTACACTCCCTCACAGAAAGGTCAGATTGTGCCTGGGATAAGTGAGGTCTGTGGTCCTGGCAGGAGAGAGAAATGTGTACAGTGGGAGCTTAAAAACATGGGGAAGTCTGAAACTAGAAAAATCCGTGCCTGTTGAGGCTGGAGTGATCATGAATGTGGATGGTGATCTGCAGAGCTGCTAACAAAAGGGAATTCTACAAAGCAAACTATTTTGATCTGGGTGCAAAAGAAAAGCCTAAAAATTTTAAAAGTATGCCAGCTGCTTAGACTCAAGGAGAAAAAAGACTGCATAACTTGTGTGCAGTCCAAGTTTGAACACTTACTCTGGTTTTTTTCCTTTTTTTCCTTTTTAAATCTTTGCTTCTGATTACTAAACCCAATACATAGAATCACCCAATTGGGGACACTCTAAGAGAATGCAGGAGAAATTTGTTTTTCTGGAACTGTCAGAGAACCAGCTCTGGAACAACCCACTCCCCCAAAACAGAGAAAACAAAATCTAAACACTAGCTAAAAAGGACCTATAGACCCAGAGGTCAATCCAAAAATATTGCGACCCAGAGATTGAATCATAAGTTGACTCATGTAATCACAAATAAAGGAATATAAGAAATAAAGACATACTGTTTGCTTAAAAGTCAAGACTGGCTTACAACACTGCGGAGCAGTGAAACTTGGGGAACTTCAATACTGTCCTAAGAAAAAGGCATGTGATACAGAACAGTAGAGGAAGTAAATGACCATCTGTATGGCACATTTTTATTTTTTCATCTTTCACTTAGGAAATTATATTTTTTTCTTTTTTCCTCACTTGATTTACCTTTTAATTATTACATTTTTATTTTCAATCAGTATTTTTTCTAATACTATATTACCTTTTTTTTTAAAAAAAAAAAGTGCCATTTTACTTTCTCTTTAATTTACTTTTATGTAAAACATTTCACCACAAAGCCACAGAAATACATTCTTCTCAAGTGCACATGGGTCATTTTCATAAAGCATATATTGGGTCATAGGCAATATCTCTTCAAATTCAAGAAAACAGAAATCATATCAAACATCTTCTCAGATCACAGTGGCATAAAACTGGAAATCAACTACAAAAAAAAAAAAAAACACATGGAGACTAAATAGCATGCTATTAAACAATGACTGTGTTACCAGAGAGCTCAAAGACGAAATAAAAAACATAGTAACAAATAAAAATAAAAACACAACAATCCAAAATCAATAGGACACATTGAAAGCAGTCTTAAGAGGGGAGTTCATAGCTCTAGAAGGCTACTGCAAAAAAAAAACAAGAAATAATGGTAATAAATTACAAAACCCTACAACTCTAAGAGTTAAAAAGAGCAACAAGAAAATCCCAGTGTAAGCAGAAGGAAGGAAATAATAAAGATCAGAGTGAAGATAAAGGACATAGAGACCAAAGAAACAATTAAAAATATCAACAAAACCAAAAGCTGTTTTTTTTGAAATGATAAATAAGATTGATGAACCAATAGCTAGGCTCACCAAGAAGCAAAGAGAGAGGATCCAAATAAAATCAGAAATGAAAGAAGAGAAATAACAACAGACACCACTGAAATAAAAAGGATTATTAAAAAATACTATGAACAACTCTATTTTAACAAAATGGACAACCTGAAGGAAATGGACATATTCCTAAAAAAAATACAACCTTTCAAAAATTCAATCAGGAAGAATCTAAACATCTCAATTAGCTAATTACTATGGAAGAAAATGAAGCAGTCATCAAAAAGCTTCAAGCAAACAAGCCTGGGGACAGACGGTTCACAGGGGAGTTTTACCAAACATTGAAGGAAGAAATAAAACCTGTCCTCCTTCAGACTATTCCAAAAATTTCAAGAGGAAGGAAAACTTCCAAGCTTCTTCTATGAAGCTAGCATTACCCTAATACCAAAACCAGATAAAGACAACACAATGAAAGAGAATTATAGGCCAATATCACTCATGAACACAGATGCCAAAATGCTTGACAAAATTCTAGCAAATCAGATCCAGCAGTACATCAAAGAGATCATACATCATGACCAAGTAGGATTTATCCCAGGAATGCAAGTATGGTACAATATCCACAAATCAATAAGTGTGATACATCACATAAAAAATTGAGAGATAAAAATCATATAGTCATATCAATTTACGCAGAAAAAGCATTTGATAAAATCCAACACCCTTTCTTGATAAAAACTCTCAGCAAGGTGGGAATAGAAGGATCACACCTCAACCTAATAAAAATCATACACAGCCAACATCATACTCAAGGGGCAAAAACTAAACCCATTTCACCTAAGAACACAAACAAGACAGGGAAGCCCAGTCTCACCATTCCTGTTCGACATAGTACTTCAAGCATTAGCCATTGCAAATTAGACAACAAGAAGAAACAAAAAGCATCCAAATTGGAAAAAGAAGAAAACTCTCCATATGCACAGATGACATGATATTGTTCATAAAAATCCCAAAAGATTCCAGCAAAAAACTATTAGACTTAATAAATAAATTCAGCAATGTAGTGGGATACAAATTTAACACCAAAAAATCTATGGTATTTAGTGAACTTACATAAAGAGAGACTAAAAAGCAATTCCATTTACCATCACTCCAAAAATATTAAGATACCTAGGAATAATATAACTAAAGAGGTAAAAGACCTATACTGAGAAAACTACAACACGCTGAAGAAAGAGTAGAAGAAGATGTAAACAAGATGGAAGAATATACCATGTTCATGGATTGGTAGAATCAACATCATTAAAATGTCCATACTACCCAAAGCAATCTATAGATTCAATGCACTCCCCATTAAAACACCAATGGCATATTTCACAGACCTAGAAAGAACTCTCCAAAAATTCATCTGGAATAAAGAAAGACACTGAATAGCACAGTAATCCTGAGAAAGAAGCACAAGTAGGTGGGATCTCAATACCAGATTTAAAGCTGTATTACAAAGCAACTGTTCTCAAAACAGCCTGGTACTGGCACAAGAACAGACATACAGACCAATGGAATAGAATAGAGAACCCAGAAATCAACCCAAACCACTATATTCAATTAATTTTTGAGAAAGGATGAAAATACAATGGAGTCAAGACAGTCTCTTCTATAAATGGTGTTGGGAAAATTAAACAGATACATGCAAAAAAAATGAAACTAGACCACTAACTTATAACATACACAAAAATAAACTAAAAATGGATAAAGGACTTAAACATAAGATGGGAAACAATAAAATTCCTAGAGGAATCCACAGACAGCAAAATCTCCAACATATGCTGAAGCAATATCTTCACTGATACTGCTCCTAGGGCAATGGAAACTAAAGAGAAAATAAACAAATGGAAGTACATCAAAATAAAAAGCTTTCTACAGCAAAAGAAACCATCAACAAAACAACAAGAAAGCCCACTGTTATCAGTGATAACATATTTGCAAATGTTATCACTGATAAAGGTTTATCTCCAACATCTGCAGGGAACTTATACAACTTAATAAAAGAAAGATAAATGGTCCAATAAAAAAATGGCCAATGGACCTAAATAGATACTTTTCAAAAGAAGACAGAATGAAGACTAAGAGACATATGAAAACATGCTCAAAGTCACAAATTATCAGAGAGATGTAATCAAAATGACAATGCGGTACCATCTCACATCTGTCAGAATGGCTATCATCAACAAATCAACAAATGCCAAATGCTGGTGAGGATGAGGAGAAAAAAAGGAACTCTCCTGTATTGTTGGTGGGAATGCAGACTGGAGAATGCACTGTGGAGAACAGTATGGAGTTTCCTCAAAAAACTAAAAATGGAACACCCATTTGACCTAATAATCCCACTTCTAGTAATATATCCCAAGAAAGTAGAAACACCAATCAGAAAGGATATATGCACCCCTATGTTCATAGCAGCACAATTCACCATAGCTAAGATTTGGAAACAGCCTAAATGCCCATCAGCAGATGAGTGGATTAGAAAACTATGGTATATCTAGCACAATGGAATATTATGCTATTATAAAAAAAAAAAAGGAATTCTTACCATTTGCAGCAGCATGGATGTACCTGGAGAGCATTGTTTTAAGTTAAATAAGCCAGTCAATGAAAGAAAAATACCACATTATCTCACTCACTTAGGGAAAATAAAAAACAAACAAAACGTTATAACCTGATAAACAAAGAGATTGATACAGCAGCAGTTAAGCACTGAACAGATTGTAAAATTATAGCAGGAACGCTGGGGAGTGTTGGGAAGAGGGGTAAAGATATCAACCAAAGGATTTGTATGCATGCATATAAGCACAACAAATGGACACAAGACACTGGGGGAGGAGTGGGATGAAGGCATGTGACAGGGGGTAGGGAGCTGGGGGAACATAGGATAGATACATGCAGAAAAATGAAACTAGACCACCATACACAAAAAAATAAACAAATTCTACATGTATATTTCTGCATCTTTTATTGTGTAGAAACCATTTAACTTACTTTATACTTTGTATTCTGTTATTTTAATATTCTAACTGAAATATTATTTATGCTTTCTAGATTTCACTTGGAATACCAGAGAAAGATCTTTAGTGAAATAAGCCAGTCAATGAAGGAGAAGCATCACATGATCTCACTCATTTGTGGATAATAAAGAACATTATAAACTGATGAACAAAAGGATAGATACAGAGACAGTAAAGCTTCAAACAGACTGTAAAATTACAGCAGGAAGATTAAAGTTAGGTGAGCTAGATAAGAGATCAATCAAAGGACTTGTATGCATGCATATAAGCATAACCAATGAACATAGACACGGGGGTTGGGGTATCACTGGGAGGGAAGGGGGCAATGGGGAGATATGTATAAAAAAATTAATAAAAATTTTAAAAAGATGTTTAAATATAGCTATTTTTAAAAATTCTCCTGTCAATTCATCCTTTCCAGTACCATGATGAATATCAACACTTCCTAAATCTGAACAGTGGGATATTAACCATTTCAAGATTTAAGGAATGTCAGAAAATTCTGAAACATTCACATTGTAGTTTCCTTATGGTTTGTATCTACAAAGAATGATGCTTTATTTAACTTTTTATTACTATAACACAAGTCCCAATTTGAGTTGCCCTAACACTTAAGACTTAATTGAAATTGGCTCAAAATCCCATCTCATGTTCCTCTTGTACTCCCCAGATATCTGTGAATTCCTATACCTTACATTTCCCCTAGTTTCTGGCTAATATTCCTATTATATCATTGGCATGAAGATGATATAAATAGACTTCATTGAGAATTTGGGTAAAGGGAGCAAGAGATTGCACACTGATACCTCTAAGAATTTAAATTTGAATTATACTTCATGTTTGAAAGTCTCTTGACAACTTCTTACCAACCCAAGATTCCCATCCTGTAGCTTATCCCTTTCTCTTCTCTCTTTCTAGGAATCAATCCTATGGGCTTTTAGATCTTCCAGGCCTAATTGTTGTACTTGAGGTCTTGACATTTGCTCTGCTCTCCTGTCACACTAGAGTTTGGAATTGCTCATCACTTTATTTTCCCTACAATACTGTGCAGTGCCCAGACTTAGTCAAGTCTTAGATGTATATGGCCACCTGTTTCATTGCAAGGATAGGTCAGTAGACCTCAGCTCTGCATCGAGCTGGGAACATATTGAACTTCTATGTGAAGCAAACAAAAAGTATTAATATTTTCTCAAATCCTCTGAGTTATTTCTCTTTCATTTTGTGGAAGCATAGAAATTATTAGATATTTAGTACTTGATTAAACTTTTTTTCAAGTTACCATTATTTTTTATTATAAAGAACTACTGTATATCTAGATGTTGGCTATTAACTAGCTTTAAGAGACACATGTTCATCTATATATATTATACTTATATATAAATATGCATTTATACAGGTGATATAAATACCTTATAATTACAGTATTATATAATTACTTGAGGCCCAGTGTGGGAACCTCTTTCCACATCCCGCATTGTTCAAAGTTCCCGGTTCAGGGTTCGGGTTCTGAAGGAGGCTGTATGCAAACAAAATAAGAGTCTAAAAAACATTAATTTGGCGATATTGGGGGGCCAGGAGGGAGCCTTCCTCTAGTAGAAAGGACTCCCCTTTGCTCTGGCCTTTTTCTCCCTTTTATTAAGGCTTTGGGACACACCCCTAGCCTTTAGGCAGGAAATAACAAAACAGAAATTAACATGAAACAAACAGAAGTTGCTTCGTCAACAATGTTTCAACTAAACAGTGAATAATTAACTCTGACCTTTCAGAGCAGTTAAGGTTGACCAGCCTTCTGGCCTCCTGTTTACATCCATTTATAAGAACAATGTTTGGTTTCCAACAGCCCAGTTTATGAAATTTGTGCTTGGAGGAGGGGATGTCCCTCAGCCCAGCCTGCATGTTCTCCAATCTGGGACTGTCAAGGGATATTCAATTGCCCATTTAGGCCCGATCACAACAGGCAGTCGGACATCCCTCTCAGAATCCAGGATTGCTGGCTCCCAACCTCTTGCCTGCCTGCCAGCCTGATCACCTCCTAACCACTCCCCTGACAGGCTGAATGGTGCATAACTGCTCCCCTGCTGGCTCAATTGCTCCTAACTGTCCTCCCCTGCTGGCCCAATCACCTCAAACTGCCCTCTTCTGCCAGCCTGATTGTCCCTAACTGCCCACTTCTCCTGTCCTGGTTGTCCCCAACTGCCTTCTCCTGCTGGCCCAGTCACCCCTAACTGCCCTGCTTTGCCAGCCTCGTTGACCCTAACTGCCCTGCTCTGCTGGCCTGGTTGCCCCTAACTGTCCTCCCTTGCAGACCTGGTAGCCCCCAACTGCCCTCCCCTCCTAGCCTAATCACTCCTAACTGCTCTCCCTTGCCAACCTAGTCACCCCTAATTGCCCTCCTCTGCCAGCCCAATTGCCCCTAATTGTCCTCCTCTGCTGACCTGGTTGCCCTCAACTGCCCTCCCCTGCTGGCCTGGTCAACCCTAACTGCCTCCCTTGCTGACCTGATTGCCTCCATCTGCTCTCCCCTGCTGGTCCAATCACCCCTAACTGCCCTGCCTTGCCAGCCTGGTTGCCCCCAACTGCCCTCCCCTTCAGGCCTGGTCCCTGCCAACTGCCCTCTCCTTCAAGCCTAGTCCTCCCCCCCAAAACTGCCCTCCCTTGCCAGCCTGGTTGCCCACAATTGCCCTGCCCTGCCGACCATCTTTTGGTGTCCATCTTATGTCCACATGGGGGCAGCCATCTTGTGTTGTAGTGATGGTCAATTTGCATATTACTCTTTTATGAGATATGTTTTATATAAATAGTATACACAAATATATATCAGCTCTCAAAATTGGTAACATAAAATACAATATGTATAAAACTATATTAAAGGTATATACACAAGCATACACATTTATTAGATTACATATATTAAATTTTATATAAATGTATACATATATATATGTGTGTGTGTATATATATATATATGCATGGCTCTATTATGTATTAAGACATATGTGTAATCTATCTCTTCTCTTCTGTAAGATATGTTACAGGTGGGAACTTCATCTTGTTTATTCAAATATGCATTCATTCATGAGTCAGTAAATATTGGCCTGAAACAAAAATGTATTCAGTAATGCCTCAATAACTGGCAGGTGTCTATTCTTTTTTTTTTTTTAATTAAATCTTTATTATTCAGATTATTACATTTGTTTCTCTTTTTTCCCCTCCATAATACCCCTCCACCCAGCTCCCACCCTTCCCTCTGCCCTTAGCTCCCTCCCATTGATCTCATCCATAGGTGTATGATTATTGTCCAGTCTCTCCCTGTACACCCTTCACCCCTTTCCCCCTAAGAATTAACGGTCCACTCCCTTTCTGTGCTCCTGATTCTATTATATTCACCAGTTTATTCTGTTGATCAAATTTTTAATTCACTTAATTTTTAGATTCACTTGATAGATATGTATTTGTTCATAATTTTTTGGCTTTTACCTCTTTCTTCTTCCTCTTCTAGAAGAGTACCCTTCAGCATTTCATATAACACTGGTTTGGAGTTGATGA
>PVJN01007927.1:6433-67476 GCA_004026805.1 Lasiurus borealis | reverse complement strand
GCCCATCACTCCCCACCCTCTCCCCTATGAGCTCCTGCTCTGCTCACACAGACCCCTTCCTGGCTGACCTCTCCACTGCCACACCTCTCAAGCACTGTCACCAAGTCTACATCCTCTTCCATCACTCTCCCGACCCGAGGCAGGATTGGAGTCCAAGCCAATTTCAGCGGGACTGTGAGAGGAGAAGGAAAGGCAGCTGGTGACGGTTGCATTGCTGAGCAAGTTACCCTTGTGGGTAACTGGAGCTTAATTCTATGGGGAGTTCTGGGACTCAGTGTGGAAACAGCATCAAAGTTATCCAACCAAAGTACCTGCCCTCATGGGCTGAGGCTGGTGGTGGGAGATTATTCTGCACTTGCCCTGGACACTGGGAAGTTTACCTGAGGGCTCTGTTCTACAGCCAGAATGAAGCCCTCCCCAAGAGTCTGATAGGAGGCCTCCTTTCTGTGGTGTTAATTGCCAAGGGGCTGTGGGACAGGCACCAATAGTGTGGACCACACTTTGCCCATCTAAGGGGGCACTCTGGTCCATCCCTGGCCCCTCCTGGTTATAAGAGTCCCCTTCTGCCTCTGCTTATTACCTCCTTACCACCGCACAGACATAAGTGCAGAATGTTACTTAAGAGCAGAATCAAACAGTGCACACAACTTATAGTAATCCTTGGGAAACCAAGGTGGGAGCAGGCAAGATCACTCTGGGCAGAATTCAGGACAAGACCCAAAATCAATTACTGCAGCAGTGGCAGCGGCAGCAGAGTTCTCATTTATTGAACACCAAATGCCAGACGCTGGTCCCACGATGATTATTGTCTTAATTTTGCTGAGGCGGCAAACGAGGTTTGCAAAGTTCACACCTACCTCTAAAACACTGGCTCCCAGCCACTGGGTTGGGAAAATAAAACAGGAGGGGGTCTAAGCACCCTGCCTCCTTCCTACCTGCTGCCCCCTCCCCTCCCACTGCAGCTAAGTGAGGCAGTCGGTGTCGTATATCTTTCCAGGCCATCAGCCCAGGGGCGGCACCGAATGCTTATTCACAAAGTGGGTTGCACTCACCCAGGGATCCAAGCCGACATCCCCTTCCCCCCCGTACCTCCCACAGATCCAAAGGCCCCAGGGGCTCCAGGACCCCGTCTCCGCAGCCTCAGCCTACCCAGGTGGCTTCGGCCAAGCTCCGCTTGAGTCAAACCAGGCGATGTGAGGGAGTGGTGGGAGGGGGCTTATCCCAGCCAGAAAGACCTCCACCCCGAGTACCCGCTCTGCGAGGTGCAGAGAGCAGTGCCAGCAAGCAGAACCAAGCACACCTGCAGCTCGGCGCCACGGCAGGTATTTCCCAAAGGTATTATCAGCATCACAGGTTCCCTCTCTTTCCAAAGGTAAGTCCCTCCTCCACGGGCTCAGCCGCGCGGCCGGCGACCCCTCCCCCCCCCCCCCCACACACACACACCGACTTGCATGTGTTCTTGTCTTCGCAGCTAGAACACCCGCCGACCGTGGGGCTAAGAAAAGGCGGGCGAAGCTGCTTCGGATAAGTTATGAATGGGTGGGAAGTGCTCGCAGGACTCATTGTTAAAACCCCGGGCGCCCGGGGCTCGCCGCCGCGCCGCCAATCGGGGCCCGGAGGCCAGTTTGAAATCGCTCCCGCACCAGCCAATAGGTGTGCGGGGGGCGAAGCGCCGGCGCCGGCCAATGAGCGCGGCGGTCCGCTCAGAGGCTGGGGGCTCGGCCCAGACGACTGTCAGCGCGTTAAAGATGGAGCTGGTGGGCGAGCGGGCGCCACGAGGTGCGGGCTCGGCCCGGCGGCGACGACAGGGACGGACGGACGGCCGCCGCCGGGACGCCCCTCCCGCCGACCCTCCGCGTCCCGCCCCGGCCCGGGGCGCCAGGGGTGTCCAGGCGCGTGAGTAGCAGGGTCCCCCAGGCGAGGAGGGGAGCGGGCAGGGCGGCCCTACCCGGCGAAACTATGTGGAGGGGCGCAGCCCAGACTCGGGGCGCTCTCTCCGGGCCAGGGACCCCGGAGGGCGGGAACACTCCGCTCCCAACCCCCCGTCCCGCTCCTCCGCGCCGCGCCGGGTCTCCGGGCAGCGAATCTTTTAGGACGGAACGCGGAGGAGCCCAAGTTGGGGGCCAGGGGCCAGGGATGGGGGCCTGAGCTGGCTGGGGCTCTCGGCCCTAAGCGGGGCCACCCTTATCCTGGGCTGCAGGCCGGTGAGGGTATAGGGTCGTCGGGCTGAACCACCCTCGCTTGGAGCGCCAGTGGGCTTCGGACTGTGGTGGAGCACGGGCCCGTCCTCTTTGTGTGTGAGCCCCCCTCCCCTGCCCGCTCCTGCTCCGGATTGGGAGCCATCCTTTAGTTCGGGGCTCTCTCGTCCACCCATATCTGGAGCGGGGTAAGTAAGGTCTGGGTGCCCTGGGATCCTGAGGACCCCGAGGACTGAGGACTGCGGACTGCAGTCCCGCTGAAACCCCCGCCTCCAGCCCTGAAGTCCAGGACAGGCCTCTGAGCCCACCCTCCCACGATGGAGCTTCCAGTCCACCCCTACTGGGGGAGGGGGTCCCCCCCTGCTGGCCGCAGGTGCTCTGACGAGGTTGCACTACTGTGCTCTGAGAAGCAGTGCAATGATATTGTCAAAGCATCTGGGACCAACCTTGGGGGCCCCCATCCCCCACACCTCCACCTCCTCCTCCTTCCCTGCCGGGCCCCTGGGGCCTGCAGGTTCTCCCCTCCCCCTGCCCTGCTGGCTCCCTTCTCCATGGAAACTTGAGATCCTGGCCAGGCCTGGGCCTCTGGGGTCAGAGGGCACCCTTCCCCCAGGCAGAGGCCCCGCCCCAGTGGGCCTGCATTCCTGGTCTGAGATCCCCGCCGACAGACCACCGGGAGAGGAGGCGAGGCAGGCGCTGGCAGGCCTGCCTGACACTCTTTCCCTGTTGCACTACTGTGGGCTGCTGGGAAGCAGTGCAATGATGAAAGGGCATCAGTCAGGTCTAGTCCACCACACACAGCAACTGGCGGGAGGGAGTTTTGCTGCCTCGGTCCACTTCCCAGGATTAGGTCCGTGGTTCAGGCCTGGGCCGGACCCTCCATCACAGGATTAGGTTTAGGTGAGTGCAGAGCTGGGGAATTGCCCCACAAACTCCATCTGCTGGCTGGATAGGCGCAGAGTCAGAGGCCCTGATTAGGAAAAGCTCTGGCCGAAACCGGTTTGACTCAGTGGATAGAGCGTCGGCCTGGGGACTGAAAGGTCCCGGGGTTCGATTCCGGTCAAGGGCATGTATCCTGGTTGCGGGCACATCCCCAGTAGGGGGCGTGCACATCCCCAGTAGGGGGCGTGCACATCCCCAGTAGGGGGCGTGCAGGGCGGCTAATCAATGTCTCTCTCATTGATGTTTCTATCCCTCTCCCTTCCTCTCTGTAAAAAATCAATAAAATATATTTAAAAAAAGAAAAGAAAAGAAAAGCTCTGGTTTGAAGAGGATCTTTCATACTAGCACCCTGGGTAAGACTTGGAACTCCAGGTTTGGTTAGGGTCTTATAGAAATATAGAGGCCACTGCTTTGCATGGACGGCCTTTCTGGGCCTGGCACCCAGCTCACCCTTGACCACGTGGAGGTGAACTGGAACAAGACCTCCTTGAAGGCTGGGGAGGACCAGTCTCCGGAGAGAATGATCTCCTGGGTTCTCAGCAGGAAAAGCGCTATTTGGGGGGTTGGGAGGGTATCCTCAGGATATGAAGCCCGAAGGTGATGGCCACCAACTGCACCATCTTGTTCTCTTACAGGGAAATCTGCTGCCCTGAGCCTGCAGGAGGGACTATGAGGCGCCTGGCATGCTCACCCTCACAGCTGGAATTGGGGGGATTGGAGCTGAACTGCCAAGGAGCCTGGCCCTGGCGTACTGGCAGGGCCATCTCCACCATCAGGACCTGACACAATGCACAGTGATAGTTATGTGCCCTAGGACAGTTATTCAAGCCTATCTCCTTAAGAGGAAGCCCAGGTTCCAGATGGGAGTCCTTCTCAACCCTGACTGAGTACATTGGGGTACCAATTTCACCCCCACATCCTGGGGGTAGAAGCCCTTGCATCCAGGGGGAGGATAAGGGGCTATAACACATGGAAGAAGCAAGTCGTGGAAGAAGGGAGCCAGCTGAGCTGCATGGACCCAGGAAGCAAGTTACAGAGACAAAAGAAGGATCCTGGGAGCTTAGGAGAAAGGCAAAGAAAATGCCTCTGGGAGGAGGGGAGGAGGGAGAGCAAGGTGTGCTCTAGAGAGAAAGCTGGAGCTGGAGCTGGGTATTTTAGAGAAATGGTTCATAGGTCAACCTTCCTTCCACCACATTGAGCCACACTAGCCTGGTGGGTCCTTCTCATTAAGGGCGTTTATTTGGAGGTTTCCGGGAAGGATCTCAATAGAATACCAGGAGCGTCCTTAGCGTCCTGGTCTCCACTGATTGGTCGGCCCTCACCATTAGTCAATAAAGCCAGGTTTGGCAGCATTTCTGGGCCTGGAACTGACACACAACTGAGGCCTAGATTTTATCCCTAGTTGGATGAAAACTTTGTCTCTAATCAACAGACCCCAGGCTTTGTTCCTAAGATTATTTGATTCAGGTCTTCTCAGTGTCTTTGAGGGATGAATGCTTAAGGAAGTGGTCATGCAAGGCCTTGTATGGGATTCTACTCTCCACCCTCTTCTCCTCCTCTAAGGGAGTCTACCACATGCATAACCAAACCAGGTGCATAACCAACAATACAGTAGGAGAAGAACGGTCACTCTGGGGGTGAGGTTCCACCCTACAAGTGTCTTTTCTAGGCACCTGGGACTTTCCATTCTGGTCATCTTGTGTACCTGGCCTATCCTTCCTACTCTGCTCCTGTCCAACTGCCTACCATAGAGGGTGAGAGGACAAGCCGGAGAAGGGTGGGTTTCATGCTGGAGAGGAAGAGGAAGCAGGTGAAAAGGGCGGGGCTGGCGTCGAGGCAGCGAAGTCTGCAGAAGCATCAAGGCTCTGGCTGGAGACCGAGAAGGGGGCGCAGCTGAGACGGGGTGAGGCTGGAGGCCGCCTAACGGGTGTGGCCCTTAAAGAAGTTGGAGGGTTCCTGCGCTTACCATGTTCTTGGTGCGGCCCCTAGGCCAGCCAGCCCTGACCAAAAAGCCCTGCCGCCCGCCTGGGGATTGGGGGTCTACTCCAGCAACAGTGGCGGTCGCGCCATCGAAGGTGCAAGAGCGCATGCCCAGCGCCGCGGGCATTGTCACGTGCGGCCCGTCAGCGAGCTCGGAGGGGATTGGCCGGAGGGGTGGGCGCGGCGCGGAGCCTGCCGGGAGGAGCGGGTGTGTTCGGAGGCCCCCCGCCGCCCACCGAGACCTGAGCGCGGGCCTTGGGAGCCTGCAGCGGGTGGGGTCGGCGTGCCTGGACCCCCTCAGCGACCCCGCCCCGACGGCCGCCCGCAGGCAGCCCCGCCCGGGCCAGCCCCGCAGCAGCCCCGCCCGGATGGAGATCCTGGACGAGTTCGACAGCGAGTTCCCCCAGAGCGTGATCTTTTGCCAGCGCATCTCCGAGGAGGCCTTCGAGAGGCAGGCCGCCACCTACACGGAGCGCGCCCTGCGCCGCCTCTTCCGCAGCCTCGACCGGAACCCGGCGCTGGCCGAGCGGGTGGTGCGACAGGGCAAGCAGGCCGAGTGCGAGCGGCGCGGGCTCCTCTCCTTCCTCTGGGTGCGGGATGCAGGCGGGGAGCTGCGGGAGGGTGGGGTGGGGTGGGGGTCCCCGGGTGGGAACTCATAGGGCACGGTGGGCGGGGGGGACGGAGGGAGGGTTGGGGACTGAGCAGGATTTGCAGAATTGGGGCTTGGAGGAGCCCGAGGCCACCCAGGTTGGGGAGTGCAGCAGGCGGGCAGGCGTCTCACGGGTCCAGCTTGCTTCCTCTCGCCTCTACCGCTCCCGCTGCCGTCGCAGGCGAAGTTCTTCTGCGCTGTCCAGGGGGAGATGAACTTTTGCAACAGCATGGGCGCCCTGGAGATGCACCAGCGCCTGGAGCACCTGAAGAGGAGCATCCACCGCGTGTACCTCTATTCCCAGAGTGAGGCTCAGTCTTTGTCTGCTCCCACACGTAACCCGGAAAATCTGACCCAGGACCCCTTGTCCCTGAAGGTCTGCATGATGAAAAGGAACATGTTAGAGACTACAGTGAACACTCGAGTACCCATCACCTAAGTTTCAGCAACTTCCCCTGTCTTGCCATGCTTGTTTCACCCTCTATACCCGCTTTAAGGGAAATCTCAGACATCACAGTAGTCCTGAGTACTTTTTTAAAAATATATTTTATTGAATTTTTACAGAGAGGAAGGGAGAGAGATAGAAAGTCAGAAACATCTATGAGAGAGAGAGATCGATCAGCCGCCTCCTGCACTCCCCACAATGGAGATGTGCCCGCAGCAAGGTACATGCCCCCACCGGAATCGAACCTGGGACCTTTCAGTCCGCAGGCCGATGCTCTATCCACTGAGATAAACCGGTCTCAGCCTGATTACTTTTTAATGTTTCTAAAAAAAAAAAAAAAGCTCCTGACATAATCATAATGTCAATCCTGATACAATTAACAACAGTTCCCTAATATTAGCTAATACTTCGTCCATGATAAGATCTCCCAAAAGGTCCATAAAAGCCTTTCCCACCTGCTCTGTCATTTTAGAACCCAAGAAGGCCCACACATTGGTTGTTAGCCCTCTTAGGTTAATTTGTGTCCACACTGGGGCACTTGAGAGGCTAAAATTAAAGGGTACCATATTACCACACAGGGATCACTAATGCCTCATTTGGTTTGGGTTCAGTTCTTTGGGGGCGTTTGTATTCAGCAATAAACGGTGCTGGTGGTGGGGCTCATTTCTTTGGCATCACATTGAGAGGCCCAGCTCCCCTGGGTGTTTCCCTTTCCACGATGCTGAGTGTGAGTCCTCCATGACACCATTTCACCTGACGGCAGTATGGCCAGCACGTGTACCTTTTACCACAGCCACCTGAGGTAGCGTTGATGTTATTTTATCCTTGTTTTAAGGAAGAGGAAACAGGTCCGGGGAGGCTAGGACACATAGGAAGTCATGGATCTGAACTTGAACTCAGGTCTGGATTGTTCCGGGGTACAGGTTTTTAGCCTCCAGAACAATGCTCCTTGGTATTGGTTATCCTCATTCTAGATGAGCTGATCTGGGGGGCAGTCTGGAGAGCTTGTTAACATCCATTTTGCTGATAGTCTTCCACTTTGAACAGAAAATATAGCCAGACTTGTTGAAGTAGGAAGACCTAACATGGAGAGAGGAGAGGGATCAGACCCCAGGTTCCTTCCCCTCAAAGATTCCCTCCCTGAGTCCCTTCTGCAAGACCTCCTCCTTGTGAGTGTTCTCATAGAAGGGTCTTGTGCACACCCTAGGACAGCCCTGGGGATGGGTATAGTCCGTGGGCTCATTGCCCTGGGCCTGGATCCCCAAAAGTACTGGTGGATTCAATAACTTTCTTCTTGCCGAGACCGGTTTGGCTCAGTGGATAGAGCGTCGGCCTGTGGACTGAAAGGTCCCAGGTTCAATTCCAGTTGGGGGCATGTACCTTGCTTGCGGGCACATCTGCAGTATGGGGCATGCAGGAGGCGGCTGATCGATGTTTCTCTCTCATCTATGTTTCTGACTTTCTATCCCTCTCCCTTCCTCTGTAAAAAATCAATAAAATATATTAAAAAAAAAAAAAGAACTTCCCTCTTGCTCTACCTGTTGGGAGTTGGGGAAACAGCAAACCAACCTGCCCACATCAAGCTGAGCCCTCCTTGGCAGTGATACTCTTATCACTTCCCATGAAATTCTGCCCTTGAAGTCAGGCAGCCTAATCATGGATCCTGCCTGTGCCTTGTACAGTTGGAGTTTCTGGTTCCTCTTGAAGATGGAGAAAATAGTACCCTTTCCATGAGGCAGGAAAGTACCCTTTCCACGAGGCAGTTGTGGTTTCAGTGAGATGGTGCATGTTGGTGCCTATCAACAGGAGGTCTAGGGATTGCTAGGACCCATCTGGAGTCCTGCCTCTCCTCTCTGTTGGCTGGTTCTCTGATACAATTAACAGCAGTTCCCTAGGGCTGGCCTAGGGTGTGCAAAAGACCCTTCTATGAGAACACCCACAAGGAGGAGGTCTTGCAGAAGGAACTCAGGGAGGGAATCTTTGAGGGGAAGGAAGTTGGGGTCTGATCCCTCTCCTCTCTCCATGTTAGGTCTCCTCTCTCCATGTTAGGTCTTCCTACTTCAACAAATCTGGCTATATTTCCCGTCGTGTTTGTCCCCACTCCACCCTGTTCTGGCTGAGGGGTAGGCACCCACCGGTACCTTTTTGTCACAGATACCAAGAAGAAGAGAAGGAAACCAAAAGCAAGGAAACTAGAACCCATCCTCTTGCACAACCGGTCAACCTCCCCCTGCCTGCCACCAACACTGCTGCCACCTCCACCACTGCCACCACCTGTCAACACCATGCCTTCTGTGGTGGTCCAGTCGTCACCCTCCGTCTACACTATGCCCAGGGTCTTTGGCCCCTTTCCTCCGCTGCCTCGCAAGTCGGTCAGTGGGTGTATTGTCCCCTCTCCCCGCCCCCTTATAACCCTGGGAGCGGCAGCCCCTCCCACAGCTCTCAGCCCCTCCCACAGCTCTCGGGCCCACAGCCGTGATTCTCAGAGCTTTGTTTTTAAAAAGCAGCAGAGCTCTTTTAAAGACTACATATAGGTAAAGTCTTGGGTGAAACAGCAGTGCATAAAGCAATAAAAGGGGGGCTACTCTGATTGAATAATTGGGGTAAGGGTTGAAGGCTACCTGCTGAACAAGGCAACCCCAAATGCACCGGGCAGAATCCTAGGGCTGCCAGAGGACAAGTGCAGGACCACAGGCCCCCCTGCCATGACTCTCTAAGGCTGTCATTCTCTAGTACCCTTCCTCTCCTCCTCCCCTCCTGACTCCCACTTATCCTACACTCTCTCCAGCAAGCCCCTCCCGGATTAGGACACTCTCAGTTGGCTCCTAGCCCCTATTTCCTATCTCCCTAGCACCAAGTTCAAGATGAGCACAGAGGGTGAGCCTGACATATTTGCCGATTAAATGAGAGTCACATAGTTTTCACAGTTCTCATATAGGTAATATTGTTAATTTTCACGGCGAGGCCCTCAGACTTGTCCTGACTTGCTTTTGTTTCCTCCAGACGGAGAAATTGGAAGTTTCAAGTTCTGAAGTGAAATTAAACTGGTCTGGCCTGTCGCCAAACCCAAAGAGGTAAAAAGGAATTTATTTTGGGCTTGAGGTAAGTGAAAGGGAGCATTTTGGGGAGCATGCTCAGCTATTCTTTCCTCCCCACCTCTTAGTTAACCCTCGCCACAGTTCCCGGTGGTTATTCTCATTGTTCAAGGAAGGAGTCTGGGCTCAGCAGTCCCTGTCCCCATGTCAGATAAACAAACACCAAGACTGGAGGCGCCCCGCCTAGGAGGATCCCAGAGCTGACAGTGCCTCTCTGCCCTGTCTTGCAGCCACATGGTTGATCTGACCCCCTTGGTCCTCAGTCCTGGAGGCTTCCATTTCTCGTACCTGCCCAGAAACAGGGTGCACAAGTTCCACTACCCTGGCTTCCCCTGGTAAGTGTGCTTCTGAGCCTCCCAGGCCAGGTACCATTCAGGCTCAGCCTCTGCTTTGCTTCTGCCTAGCATTGTGGTGGCATGGCTAAGGGCTAGACTAATGGTATTTTTTAAAATATATTTTAATATATTTTATTGATGAGAGAGAGACATCGATCAGCTGCCTCCTGCACACCCCACACTGGAGATGTGCCCGAAAGCAAGGTACATGCCCCGACCGGAATCGAACCTGGGACCTTTCAGTCCACAGGCCAACGCTCTATCCACTGAGCCAAACTGGTCTTGGCATCAGATAACTTTTTAAATATATATATATTTATTGATTTTAGAGAGGAAGGAAGAGGGAGAGAGAGATAGAAACATCAATGATGAGCTGAAACCAATTTGGCTTAGTGGATAGAGCATCAGCCTGCAGACTCAAAGGTCCAGGTTCGATTCCAGTCAAGGGCACATACCTTGGTTGCAGGCACATCCCCAGTAGGGGTGTGCAGGAGGCAGCTGATTGATGTTTCTTTTTCATTGATGTTTCTAACTCTATCTCTCTCCCTTCCTCTCTGTAAAAAAATGTATAAAATATATTAAAAAAACAAAAAACAACAACAAATATCAATGATGAGAGAGAACCATTGATTAGCTGTCTCCTGCACACCTCCCACTGGGGATTGAGCCTACAACCCAAGCATTCCTTTGGCCCAAATCAAACCTGGAATCCTTCAATCCTCAGGCCGACGCTTCATCCACTGAGCCAAACCACCTAGGGCCAGATAAATTTTTTAATAGCCTTATTTATATGTTATTACTTATATATTACATAATTAACTTATATTAAAAAGTATACAATTCAGCTCTAACCATTTTGGGTCAGTAGATAGAGCATCAGCCCTTGGACTGAAGGGTCCCAGGTTTGATTCTGATCAAGAGCACATATCTGCATTGCAGACTTCATCCTGACCCTGGTTGGGGCACATGTGGGAGGCAACCAATTGATGCGTCTCTCTTACATTTATGTTTCTCTCTCTGTCTTTCCCCTTACCTTTTACACTCTCTCTAAAGATCAATGCAGCTGAAACCAGTTTGGTTCAGTGGATAGAGCATGTTAGCCTTCGGACTGAAAGGTCCCAGGTTCGATTCCGGTCAAGGGCATGTACCTTGGTTGCAGGCACATCCCTAGTGGGAGGCGTGCAGGAGGCAGCTGATCAATGTTTCTCTCTCATTGATGTTTCTAGCTCTCTATCCCTCTCTCTTCCTCTCTGTAAAAAAAAATCAATAAAATATATTTTTAAAAATTAAATAAAATATATTAAAAAAAATAAAGATCAATGCAAAAATAATATCCTTTAGTTAGAATAATAAAAAAACCACCTTTAAATTCACCAATAATAATAGATGCAAATACTCCATTGTATGGATGGAACATCATTTATTGAACCATTCTTTTATTTATTTTTATTTTTATTTTTTAAATATATTTTATTGATTTTCACAGAGAGGAAGGGATAGAGAGCCAGAAACATTGATGAGAGAGAAACATCAATAAGCTGCCTCCTGCCCTTGACTGGAATTGAACCCGGGACCTTTCAGTCCACAGGCTGATGCTCTATCCACTGAGCCAAACCAGTCAGGGCTGAACCATTCTTTAAAAAAAAATAAAGATTTTTATTGTATTTTAGAGAGAGAAGGAAGAAGAAGGAGAGAGAAACATCTATCTGCTACCTCCTGCACATCCCCAACTGGGGATAGAGCCTGATACCCAGGCATGTGCCCTGAGAGGGGAATCCAAACCAGCAACCTTCCAGTGCATCAGGCAACGCCCAACCAACTGGAGCCACACTGACCAGGGCTCAACCATTCTTGCTTGTTGAAATATTTCACTAATAAGGACAATTTTTAGGCTTTTGTCACGTATTGATTTCTGAGTGAGCTGTGCTCTCATGATGCTACCACCAAAAATAAGTTATTTTTAATTGGTCTGAAAAATTTTACAAAAGTAGAACATATTGCATGGGGAAAAGTTAACAATATAGAAATGCATGCATAAAATATGAATCCCATGTTGCTAAAAGTCCTGCTGCTAAGAGTTTCATGTATATCCCTCCAAAACACACACACACACACACACACACACACACACACACAGGTTAATTTTAAACCAAAGCAGGATCGCATTTTATATACTTCTCAGCAACTTGCTTTTTTCCATTACTGTAGCATTGGGGTGCCTTTACCTGTTGGGATATACAGACCTACCTCATTCCTTTAACAGCCCAGAATAGTCCACAGCATGACTGTACCTTGTTCCCTAATGGATGTTTAGATTGTGTCCAGGTTTTCACAGTCACAATATTGCTGCAGGGAGCAGCGTTGAACAAACATTCCTGGGAGAGATTTTTGGAAGTATAAATGTGTTTAGAGTCATCCTACCGCTTGGGAAGGGGCTTTGTCATGTGTACTCCTCATGGTGTTGATGACATACCTTGGTTGTCTCCTGCACAGGACTTCAGCCTGTAATGACCCCCTCAACACCAAGGAGACACCATCCCCTCCTGTGGAGACCCCCGTTTTCACTCCACCTGTCCTGCTCAAGTTCCAGCCTGTGCCCAGACCTAAAGATGACTCAGAGACTGACCATGGAAGTACAGAGTCTGTGTCCCACAAGCGGGGCCCATAACCTCTTCCCTGCAGACTGTGGCGGAGGAACGAATAAAGTTCTCATGGAGGTGCCTTTCTCGTGCTGGGCCCTTCGCTTGACCCCACTGACTTGCAAGTCTACCTTTTTTCTTCCTACACCGGGCCCCTAAACACAAGGTTCATCTGGGTATAAGTTTATTTATTTTTTATTTTTTAAATATATTTTATTGATTTTTTTTACAGAGAGGAAGGGAGAAGGATAGAGAGTTAGAAACATCAATGAGAGACATCGATCAGCCGCCTCCTGCACGCCCCCTACTGGGGATGTGCCGCAACCAGGATACATGCCCTTGATTGGAATAGAACCTGGGACCCTTCAGTCCGCAGGACAACGCTCTATCCACTGAGCCAAACCGGTTTCAGCTGGGTATAAGTTTATAAACAGTGATCTCTTTCTTCCATAGAGTAAAATCAACTGGTGAGTCAGTTTCCAACTTGGTACCTTCCTAAGGAATTTCAAAGATAGTGACTGTCATTGTTGCTTCACACCCTGACCTTAGAAACAAACCTGCATGTGCGATGTGAGCCTTCACAAAATGCTTGAGGACTGATGGACATTAGCAGATGTGCATTGAGCCTTTGTGTATGTCCCACAGCTTGCTTGGGACTGGAGATAATAAACCAAGCAGCTGGGGCCCCTTCCCTTAAGGAACTTACACCCATCCTATCCTTGAGCGTGCGTGTGTGCATCTGTGTGTGTGTGTGTGTGTGTGAAGGGGCCAGCCATGAGAGAAGGGCCAAGACAACTGGATTTGAGTAATTAAGTGGAGAGTGGTGTGGTGGGGAAGAGTGGAGATGGGGTGAGGGATGGAGAATTCTGCTTTGAGGAGATGTTAAATTGGAAACCAGTGGGTACCCAAGTAGAGATCAGGAGTCTGGAGCACTGGAAATTTAGTGTTGGGAGTCAGAGGTTACAAGTGGTACTTAAAACCATGAGACTGGGCAAAGTCATTCAGTACTTGAGTGTAAACAGATGTCTGGGGCTCTGGGTGGGGCACATAAATGTGATCTGGCCAAGGGAAGGGTGGGTTAGAAGATACTCAAGAGATCAGCGAGGGCTTTGGACCTTCTGGCTTGGGCCACTCAGGAGGCCCTGGAGGCTACGGAAACCAAATGGCTGGAGAGAATGGGAGGTGACCAGGTACATAGCAAATGTGGACATTGCTTTAGAGACATCTGTCATTGAGGGGAGCAAAAATGGAGAGCGGAGGCTCTTGGGACTTTAGGCTCCAGGTGGGCTACTTAAAAGACCTGAGGCCTGGCTGGTGTGGTTCAGTGGTTGAGTGTCCACCTATGAACCAGGAGGTCACAGTTCTATTCCTTGTAGGGGCACATGCCTGGATTGCTGGCTCCATCCCCAGTGGGGGTCCTGTGGGAGGCAGCCAATTGGTGGTTAGCTCTCAGGGTTGATGTTTCTATCTCTCCTCCCTTTCTGAAATCAGTAAAAATACATTAAAAAAAAACAACAACAAAAAACCTGAGGACCCGTCAAACCAAGATGGGTTTGAGTGGGGAGAGCACTGAGTCGGGCTGAGAGGGAAGGCGAGGCGCTGGAGGGAAGGCTGGCCCCGAGTCAGAGGCAGCTCAGCTCTGACGGAACAAGAGCCCCATTGGGAACCGCGGCTCAGGCAGCGGCTGCGCCCGCGGACCGGCGCGCTTGCCTCCAGGGACCACATTTCCCGGCATGCTCCGCGCCCGCTTCCGTGGCGGGACCCGGAAGTACTTAAGGATCTCGGCTGGGAAGCGGCGGACGCGGCTGACTGGGTTGTGTGTTGACGATTTTCCGCGTTCGCTGGCCCCGCCGTCGCCGCCGTCGCCACCTCCGCCGCCACCACCACCGCCGCCACCGCCTCCACCACCGCCGCCGCCACCATGGGGAAGAGACAGCACCAGAAAGACAAGATGTAAGTAGAACCGCAGCCAGGTGTTCCTGGCTCTGCCTGAGTCCCGCTCTGCCTCAGTCTCCGCCTCAGTCACTGCTCTCCGCGGTGGCTCCCGCTTTCAGAGTGGACCCCGGAACCCGCTCAGGTGTCCATCCTCCCAGAAGTTTCCGTCCCCTCAGGTGGAGTAATTCCTTCCCCTCCCCCAGCCGCCCACCGCTCCCGCTTTGGCGGCGTAAGTGCCTTCACCTGGCGCGGCCCGGCCTCCTGCCCACCGCCTCGCGCTGCTCCGCCCGGCCTGTCCCCTCGCGAGCTCCGCCCCTGCGTCAGCCCCTCTCCGGCGCCGCCTGTCACCCCCGGTGCCGGTTCCTGCCCCTCAGCTGACACACAGGAACAGGAGCTCCGCGTTTAAAGCAAACCCACCTTCCCCACGTTTCCCTCCAGCTGCCCCCGTGTGTTTTACGCGAAAGAGCTGTGTCTCCTGGGTATTTTCTGTGTCTTTTGAAACTGCTTCGACTTCAGCCAGGCTTTCGACCTCAGCACTACTCCTGTCAGGATCCCCGGAACTTCCATGTTGCTACATCTGTGTTCAGTTCCGAGTCCTCGTTTTGTTTGTTGTGCTCCTCAACAGCACCTGACACAGCTGACCACCTCTCTCCTCCTCCCCATCTCCCAGCGGGGGATCTGTCTAGTCGTGCAGTAGTCAGCTGCTTACTGGACATCTTCACCTGAAAGTCTAATGGAAATCTCACATTTAGCATGCTTCAAAGGGAGCCTTGTTTTTCAGTGCCTGAGCCTGCTCCTCCCCCATTTTCCCGCACTCAGTTTGCTCAGGTCCGAAGTCTGGGAGTTAGTTTGGTACCTCTTTCCCTCAGCAGTTTTTTTTTTTTTTCTTTTCTCCAGCCCATCAGCAAATCCTGCTGGCAATTTCAGGGACTGACCACTCTCGCCCACCAGTTCCGACAAGAGGGGGGGGGGGTATGTCAACTCCTTGGACCTGTGCAGTTATCTCCTGATGGGATTTCGGCTGCTTCTCTTGCTTGTCCAGCCATAGGAAGCAACCAGAGCGATGCTCTGAGGACTTAGTTAGATCATGTCAGAGCTCTGCTCCAAACCCTGCAACGGCTTTCCTTCCCGTGTACAGCAAATCCGGAGTCCTCCCACGGCCTGCAAGGCCCCTGGTGCTTGGACCACCGTCTGTGTTTCCTTCATCTGCTGCCACAGGGCCCCATGTACCATTTGTCAGTGGCTTTACCTTTTTTTTTGGAGAACACAATAGCTTTTTCTGCTTCGTTTTGGCCCGGAGAGAACCCGACCACCTCCCGGGAGGAGTTCGTGCTGTTCTTACAAATAAGTCCTGTTTTGAGTCTGTGGCTTTTATTATTACTTTTTAAATATTTAATTGATTTTTTTATTTTTTATTTTATTTTAATTTTATTGATTTTTTTTACAGAGAGGAAGGGAGAGAGATAGAGAGTCAGAAAATCAATGAGAGAGAAACATCCATCAGCTGCCTCCTGCACACCCCCTACTGGGGATGTGCCCGTAACCAAGGTACATGCCCTTGACCGGAATCGAACCTGGCACCCTTCAGTCTGCAGGCTGACACTCTATCCACTGAGCCAAACCGGTTTCGGCTTATTGTTATTTATTTTGATGTCAGAATAATAATTTTAATACTTCTCTGTGTTTTTCTTCCTGGAAGTCAAGTATCTTATGTAGTCAAATTAAGAAAAAGACAGAATGTTTCCTTTCTTTGCTTGTTCTACAGAGGCTCCTTTCAGAACCACCAGGAAGGTCTAAATAAGCGGTTCTCAACCTGTGGGTTGCGACCCCAAGGGGTCGAGCAACACTTTCACAGAGGTTGCCTAAGACCATTGAAAAACACAGATACGATTCATAACAGTTGCAAAATTACAGTTATGAAGTAGCAACAAAAATAATTTTATGGTTGGGGGTCACCACAACATGAGGAGCTGTATTAAAGGGTCGTGGCATTAGAAAGGTTGAGAACCACTAGTCTAAATGTTATCTTGGCTCTGGTAGTCAGTCCTTGTCAACAGAGTCATCCACGTAGCTCTCTCTGGGTCGAAAACATTCTGTGTTACTCATAGAAGTGACTGAAGATTCACTGTCAGTAGTTGTTCCTTGAAGGTTTCTTCTCACTTGGGTTGAAGTTTTACTCAAAAAGCCACAGACTCAAAACAGGACCTCAAAACAGCACAAGCTCCTCCCGGGAGGTGGTCGGGTTCTCTCCGGGCCAAAACGGAGCTGTGGCAAGACTTGCAGGTGGAACATGCCGGATGCCCCACGCGAGTGTCCTGCTTCATGGGTTTTATTTGCGACATGCCTGCCTGGTCCTTCTGCCTGGAAAGCTCTTCCCCCAGGTCTTCACATGGCTAGCTCCTTCTCATCATCAAGCCTCTGTTAAGTTCATTTATTTTTCTTCAGAGCAAAGCAGGACTGTTTGTATTTGTTACTTGTGTGTGAAATCCCATGTCTATTGTGTTTATCAGTATGTGCCTTTCACGTAGTAGGTATTTAATAAATATTTGCTGACTGATAAAATGATTCAGTCATCCATTACTTCCAGAGAGACTGTCCTCTTTACAAAGGGGGTGGAAGTAAGATTTCTCTTTTTCTCCTTCAGGTACATTACCTGTGCTGAATACACTCACTTCTATGGTGGCAAGAAAGCAGGTAAGGCATGAAATCCTCCTTTTTCCTTTTGTATGTGTGGGGTGTAATTAAGGAATGATGTCTTTGCTACAATGAACCTGTAAAAAATAATGGCCCTAGCCGGTTTGGTTCAGTGGATAGAGAGTTGGCCTGCAGACTAAAGCATCCCAGGTTTGATTCTGGTCAAGGGCACATACATGCCGGGTTGTGGGCTTGATCCCCAGCAGGGGTATGCAGGAGGCTGTTGATCAATGATTCTCTCTCATCATTGATGATTCTATCTTCTCCTCTCTCTTCCTCTCTAAAATCAATAAAAATATATTAAAAAAATAACAATGAATAAGAACATGGAAACTAGAGTAGACAAATGGGCTGAGGACACAGACAAGTCAGAAAAGAGGAAGATATATGAGAAAGTGTCTAATATTGGTGTGTGTGTGTGTGTGTGTGTGTGTGTGTGTGTGTGTTTTCAATATGTTTTTATTGCCTGACTGGTATAGCTCAGTGGATTGGCATCATCCCATGGAACAAGAGGTCCAGATTGGATTCCCAATCAGGGCACATGTCCAGGTTTTGGGCTCAATCCCAGTAGGCGGCGTGCAGGAGGCAGCCAATCAATGTATCTCTCTCAGCAGATGTTTGTGTCTCCTCTCTTCCTTTCTGAAATCAATAAAAATATTTTTATTCTTTTATTTATTTATGTTTAAACTATTGTTGCAAGTATTACATATGTCACCCTTTTTCCCCATTTACGCCCCCCCCTCCAGCCCATTACTGTCCCAGGACCTCCCACCCCACTATCTGCGTCCTTGGGTTATGCATACGTATATGCATACAGCATTTTTAGTTGATTACCTTCCACCCACCCTCCCCTGCCTTCCCTCTGAGATTTCGCACTCTGTTCCATGCTTCCATGTCTCTGGATCCACTCTTTTTGTTAATTAGATTCCATATATGAATAAGATCATGTGATATTTGTCTTTTTCTGACTGACTTATTTCACTTAGCTAATGCTCTCCAGGTCCCTACATGGTGTCTCAAAGGGATTCTTCTTATTGTTACATAGTATTCCGTGGTGTAAATGTACCACAGCTTTTTAATCCACTCATCTACTGATAGGTATTTGGGCTGTTTCCATCTTAGCTATTGTAAATTGCACTGCTATGATCATAGGGGTGCATATATTCTTTCTGATTGGTGTTTGGGTTTCCATCTTAGCTATTGTAAATTGTACTGCTATGATCATAGGGGTGCATATATTCTTTCTGATTGGTGTTTTGGGTTTCTTAGGATATATTCCTAGAAGTGGAATCACCAGGTCAAATGCCAGTTCCATATTTAACTTTTTGAGGAAACATGATACTATTTTCCATATTGGCTGTACCAGTCTGCATTCCACCAGCAGTGTACTAGGATTCCCTTTTCTCCACATGTTCGCTAGCACTTGTCATTTGTTGATTTGTTGATGGCAGCCATTCTGACAGGTGTGAGATAATACCTCATTGGTTGTTTTAATTTGCATCTCTCTGATGATCATTGACTTTGAGCATTTTTTTAATTGATTTTTTACAGGGAGGAAGGGAGAGGAATAGAGTGTTAGAAATATCGATGAGAGAGAGACATCGATCAGTTGCCTCTTGCATGCCTCCTACTGGGGATGTGCCCACAACCAAGGTACATGCCTTTGACTGGAATCGAACCTGGGACATTTCAGTCCGCAGGCTGACGCTCTATCCACTGAGCCAAACTGGTTTCGGCGAGCATTTTTTAATATGTTTCTTGGCCATCTGTATGTCCTCTTTGAGAAGTGTCTATTTAGGTCTTTTGCCCATTTTTTAATTGGATTGTTATTGTTTGTCTTCCTTTTGTTAAGTTGTTCATTTCATATTTTGGATATTAATCCTTTATCAGATGTATCATTGCCAGATATATTCTCCCATACAGTGGGCTCCCTTTTCATTTTGTTGATGGTGTTTTTGGTTTGTGTGTGTTTAGAATATGTACATAGTTTTTTTTTAATCTTTATTCACATTATTAAAATTGTTCCTCTTGTTTTCCCCCCATACCTCCCTTCCACCTGGTTCCTACCCCACCCTCTGCCCTTCCCCCTTCCCCACTGTCCTCATCCATAGGTGCACGATTTTTGTCCATTCTCTTCCCTATACTCCCCACACCTCTTTCCCCCCGAGAATTGTCAGTTCACTCCCTTTCTATGCCCCTGATTCTATTATATTCACCAGTTTATTCTTTTTATCAGATTTTCAACTCACTTGATTTTTAGATTCATTTGTTGATAAATATCTACTTGTTCATAATTTTTATCTTTACCTTTTTCTTCTTCTTACTTTTCTTATAGAATATATTTCAGCATTTCATATAATACTGGTTTGGTGTTGATGAACTCCTTTAGCTTTTTCTTATCTGTGAAGCTCTTCATCTCACCGTCAATTCTGAATGATAGCTTTGCTGGGTAGAGCACTCTTGGTTGTAGGTTCTTGCTATTCATCACTTTGAATATTTCTTGTAACTCCCATATGGCCTGCATAGTTTCTGTTGAGAAATCAGCTGACAATCGTATGGGTGCTCCCTTGTAGGTAACTGTTTTTCTCTTGCTGCTTTTAATATTCTCTCTTGTCTTTTGCCCTTGGCATTTTAATGATGATGTGTCTTGGTGTGGTCCTCTTTGGATTCCTTTTGTTTGGGGATCTTTGTGCTTCCTGGACTTGTAAGTCTATTTCTTTTACCAGGTAGGTGAAGTTTTCAGTTATTATTCAAATAGATTTTCAGTATCTTGCTCTCTCTCTTCTTTTGGCACCCGCATAATTCTGATGTTGGTATGCTTGAAGTTGTCCCAGAGACTCCTTACACTATCTTCATATTTTTGCATTTTTTTCTTTTTGCTTTTCCAGTTGGATATTTTTTGCTTCTTTGTATTTCAAATCTTTGACTTGATTCTTGTGATCCTCTAGTTTCGTGGTCGGCAAACTGTGGTTCGCAAGCCACATACAGCTTTTTGGCTCCTTGAGTGTGGCTTTTCCACAAAATATCTCGGCCTGGGCAAGTCTATTTTGAAGAAGTGGTGTTAGAAGAAGTTTAAGTTTAAAAAATTTGGCTCTAAAAAAAAATTCAATCGTTGTACTGTTGATATTCGGCTCTGTTGACTAATGAGTTTGCTGTCCACTGCAGTGTAGTGTGGTGTTGGGTTTATCTATATTATTTTTATTTCAGTCAGTGTGTGATTAATTTCTAGTTGGTCCTTTTTTATATCCTCAAGGGTTCTCACAAAATTTATTGGCCTTTTTTAGAAAGTTTTTTTTTTCTTTTCAAAATATATTTTTATTGATTTTTTTACAGAGAGGAAGGGAGAGAGATTGTCAGAAACATTGATGAGAGACAAACATTGATCAGCTGCCTCCTCCCACTGGGAATGTGCGCACAGCCAAGATACGTGCCCTTGATCAGAATCGAACTTGGGATCTTTCAGTCGGCAGGCTGATGCTCTCTCCAGTGAACCAAACCGGTTTCGGCTAGAAAATTCTTGAAAAATCTTATAACCGTGGTTTTGAACTCTATATCCAGTAGTTTCCTTTCCTCCATTTCTGTCATTTGTGACCTGTTTCTTTGTCTCTACATTTTGGCTGCTTCCCTGAGTTGATAGAGTGGCTTTGTGTGCTAGGTGTCCAATAGGGCCCAGTGGCTTAGCCTCCCCAGTTACCTGAGGTGGACACTCTTGGTGCATCCCTTTGTGGGTTGTGTGCACAGTCTTGTTGTAGTTAAGCCTTGATTATTGTTGATGTCACTGGGAGCAGTGGTTCTCAACCTGTGGGTGGAGAACTGCTAGCAGGGTCACCTAAGACCATTGGAAAACACAGATATTTACGTTACAATTCATTAACAGTAGCAAAATTACAGTTATGAAGTAGCAACGAAAATGATTTTATGGTTGGGGGTCACCACAACATCAGGAACTGTGTTAAGGGTGGTGGCATTAGAAAGGTTGAGAACCACTGACTAGGAGGAATTGACCTGCAGGCCAGTTGGCTCTAAGGATCAGCTGTGTCTACCATGGGAGAACTTCTCTGCTGGAGACACCCTTATTGAGGCAAAACTTGCTTCAGTGAGGCTTTGGTTCTCACCTAGCCTGAACCCTGAGTGTGTCCCTTATGGATCAAAGGAATTATAATCTGGATGGTCCTACTCTGACCCCTGGGTACACTGGCTCTTGGATCTCCAAGGAGGTGCTAATTTAGCCTCTGCCTGAGGCCACCCAGCAGGAGCTTTGGAGAGATCTGCAGATTCCTCTTCTTTGTTTGGGTTTTGGAGGTGCCCAGATGAGGCCCAGCTGTGAAGCAATGCAAGCTGCTGTGGGGTCTTGGACCTTCTTTTGAATGTTCTGGATCTTTCTGACTCAGCTGCAGTTTGTTAGGTAAGTTTAGATTTCAAAGGAGCAGGCCATTCATATGCAAAAGGTTTTGCTCACAGCTTGGATGGGTGGAGTCTCAGGGGCCCCGGGATCTCAGTGTCCTTTGGTAGTCACTGCAAGCACCTCTGAGATAAAGCAGCCCTTGAGTTCCATCCACTGCCAAACAGTCTAGTTTCTCCCCATATGAGTCTGGATCCCCAGAGTCTCACCCGGAACTGGAGTTCAGAGCAGTTGGGAGCTTGTGTCTCCCTCTGAATTGAAAAAGCCAATCACGTACTCAGTTGCCAGCCCTCTTCGCATGTGCCTCCATATCTCTGCACTTTACTTCTGCAGCTCCTCTGAGTCTCAGTGGGCTTTTCTCTTTTCTTCTAGTTGTAGAATTTCCACTCAGCCAGCTTTCCTGTGTTCTGGCTGATGTCCGTTTTGTCTTTTAGTTATAGTAGTTTTGAAGTTGTTGTGCCAGGCAGCAAGTTCAGGTGTTTACCTATGCCGAGCTATCTTGGTTTTTCTCACTGATGGTTATTTTTTGCTGTGCAGAATCTTTATTTTGTTGTAGTCTCATTTGTTTTCTTTGCCCGAGGAGATCTATAAACATATTGCTATGAGAGATGTCTGAGATTTTACTGTCTGTGGTTTCCTTCTAGGATTTTTATGGTTTCCCGACTTACATTTAGGTCTTTTATCCATTTTGAGTTTATTCTTGTGTATGGTGTAAGTTGGTGGTCTAGTTTCATTTTTTGCATGTATCTGTCCAATTTTCCTAGCATAATTTATTGAAGAGGCTGTCTTGACTCCATTGTATACTATTGCCTCCTTTGGCAAATATTAATTGAGTGTAATGGCTTGATTCGATTTCTGAGGTCTCTGTTTAGTTCCATTGATCTATATGCCTGTTCTTGTGCTAGTACCAGGCTGTTTTGATTATGGTGGCTTTGCAGTATAACTTGAAATCCGGCATTGTGATTCCTCCGACTTTGTTCTTTCTCAAGATTGCTGCAGTTATTTGTTTGCTTGTTTTTTGTTTCATATAAATTTTTGGAGTATTTGTGCCTTTAGTATTTATTTATTTATTATTTTTTAAATATATTTTATTGATTTTTTACAGAGAGGAAGGGAGAGGGATAGAAAGTCAGAGACATCGATGAGAGAGAGACATCGATCAGTCGCCTCCTGCATGTCCCACACTGAAGATGTGCCTGCAAGCAAGGTACATGCCCCCGGCCGGAATCGAACCTGGGACCCTTCAGTCCGCAGGCCGACGCTCTATCCACTGAGCCAAACCGGTCTCGGCTGCTTTTGGTATTTAAATAGGGATTACATTGAATCTGTAGATTGCCTTGGGTAGTATGGACATTTTAATGATGTTGATTGCTGCCCATCTATGAACATGGAATATTCTTCCACTTGTTTATATCTTCTCTTTTTTTTTTCCCCAACATTCTGTAGTTTTCTGAGTACAAGTCTTCCTCCTCCTTGGTTAAGTTTATTTCTAAGTATCTTAATTTTTTTGTTGCAATGGTAAATGGAATTGTTTTAGTTTCTCTTTCTGAGAATTCATTATTGGTGTTTAAAAAAAAGCCATTGATTTTTGGGTGTTGATTTTGTATCCTGCTACATTGCCAAATTGATTTATTAATCTAGTAGTTTTTTGGTGGAGTCTTTAGAGTTTTCTGTGTACAATATCATGTCATCTGTGAATAATGAGCGTTTTACTTCCTCCTTTCTAATTTGGATTAAAAAAATACATAATTTAAATATTTTATTGATTTCAGAGAAGAAGGGAGAGAGAGAAACATCAATGGATCGGCTGCCTCCTGCATGCCCCACACTGGGGATCAAGCCTGCAACACGGACATGTGCCCTGACTGGGAATCAAACTGTGATCTCCTGGTTCATAGGTCAGTGCTTGACCACTGAGCCACGCCAGCTGGGCGGATAAAATATTTTTTAAAAAATATATATCTTATTGATTTTTTTATAGAGAGGAAAGGAAAGAGATAGAGAGTCAGAAACATCAATGAGAGACAAACATTGATCAGCTGCCTCCTGCACACTCCCCACTAGGGATGTGTCCACAACCAAGGTACATTGCTCTTGACCAGAATTGAACCTGGAATCCTCCAGTCCACAGACCTATGCTCTATCCACTGAGCCAAACCAGTTAGGGCAAAATATTTTTTTTAAATATGTTTTTATCAATTTTTAGAGAGGAAGAGAGAGGAATAGAGAGATAGAAACATCATCGATTGGTTGCACGCCCCCTACCAGGAATTGAACCAGCAACCTTTTGGTTCTTGGTCGACACTAAATCACACCGCTGGGCAAGCTTGTTTTTATTAAAATAGCCTTTTTTCTCTATCAAGATAATAAGGTCAGGCATACCTCATTTTATTGCTCTTCATTTTATTGCACTTTGCAGACACCATTATTTTAAGCAAGTATGGGGGTGAGTTTTCCAATAGCATTTGTTCACTTTGTATCTCTGGGTCCCATTTTGGTAATCCTTGCAATATTTCACACTTTTTTTTTTTTATTATATTTGTTATGGTGACTTGGACTTTTATTTGTGTGCTTTTTCTTTTTATAGATTGTTTTAATACATTAGCCCATCTTTTCTTTGAGAAAAATCGTTGTCTTGGTTTCTATAATTGAAAACAACATTATTGGGTCAGTAATATCTTCTGAAGGCTAAGTGTGCTAAGGTCTCTGAAACTTTAATGTGAGTATGAATCACCTATAGATCTTGTTAAAATGATGCAGACTATAATTCATGTCCAACCAGCTTCCTGGTAATGGTAGTGCTATTACTTGACACACCATATTTACATTGGAAAAAAAATGCCATCTAGAACTTTAATAGGCAGAGAGGAAAAGTCAACATCTGGCTTCAAAGGACAGGCTGATTCTGTTTTTTAGGGTCTAATGCAGCTGTTGACTTGAAATTGAAGCTAATGCTCATTTATCATTCGGAAAGTCCAAGGGTCCTTAAGCATTATTCCACATCTACTCTGCCTGTGCTCTGTGAATGGAATCGCAAAGCCTGAATGACAGCACATCTGCTTACAACATGGTTTACTACAGATTTAAAGTCTCTTGTTGAGTCCTTCTGCTTAGGAAAAAAAGGTTGCTTTCATAATATCAGTACTCATTGAATTCACCTGGTTACCCAAGAGGTCTGATGGAGATATACAATAGAATTAATGTTGTTTCAATGCCTGTGAACAGAATATTCATTTTGCAGCCCATAGACCAAGAAAGTAATTTTGACTTTCAAGTCATTATTTAAGAAATACATGTCATAAGGTTATAGTTGCAGTAGGTAGTGATTCCTCTGATGGATTTGGGCAAAGTAAATTGAAAACCTCTGGAAAGAATTCACCATTCCACATGCCATTAAGAACATTCATGATTCCTGGGAAGAAGCCAAAATATGAACATTAACAGGTGTTTGGAAGAAGTTGATTCCAACCTCCTGATGACTTTAGGGGCCTCAGGACTTCAGTGGAAGAAGTAAATAGACATGTGGTAGAGATAGCAAGAGAACTAGAATTAGAAGTGGAGCCCGGCCCTAACCAGTTTGGCTCTGTGGATGGAGCGTCGGTCTGCGGATTGAAGGATCCCAGGTTCGATCAAGGACATGTACCTTGGTTGCGAGCTGCAGGAGGCAGCTGATCAATGTTTCTCTCTCATTGATGTTTCAAACTCTCTATCCCTCTCCTTTCATCTCTGTAAAAAATCAATAAAATACATTTTTTAAAAAGAAGTGGAGCCGAAAAATGTGACTGAATTGCTGCAATCTCATAATAAGACTTTATGGATGAGGAATTGCTTCTTATGGATGAGCAAAGAAAGTGGTTTTTGAAGTGACAACAGGATTTAGAATATTACATATCTTTAGTTGATAAAGCGGTGGCAGGGTTTATGAGGATTAATTTCAATTTTAGAGAAATTATGTGGGTAAATGCTGTCAAATAGCATCTCAAGTTACAGAGAAAAAGTTATGAAAGGAAGAATCAGTTGATGAGGCACACTTCACTGTTGTTTTAAGAAATTGTTACTGCCACCCTAACCTTCAGCTACCACCACCCTGATCAGTCAGCAGCATCAACATCAAGGCAAGACCCTCCACCCAGTAAAAGATTATGACACACTGAAGACTTAGATGATGGTTAATAATTTTAGCAATAAAGTATGTTTTAATTAAGGTATATATAGCTACAGTACATTTTGCTGTATATAGTATAGTATAAACATAACTTTTAAAAATATATATATTTTATTGATTTTTTACAGAGAAGGAAAGGAGAGGGATAGAGAGTTAGAAACAACGATGAGAGAACCATTGATCAGCTGCCTTCTGCACACCCTCTACTGGGATGTGCCCACAATGAAAGTGCATGCTTTTGACCAGAATCAAACCTGGGACCCTTGAGTCTGCAGGCCTATGCTCTATCCACTGAGCCAAACCAGTTAGAGCTAAACATAACTTTTATAAGCACCTGGAAACCAAAAACTTTCAATCCCTTTATTACAATATTCGCTTTATTGTGTTGGTCTGGAATCGAACTCCCAGTGTCTCTGAGGTGTATGCGGTGTGTACTTTTTTTCACTTAAGTTCTTTCCTGATGTATCCCATGTACTTTGGTTCTATCTATTTGAAAGTTTTTAATCCGAAGCAATTGCTACACGAGGTAATTTACATGAACTTTTTCTTTTTTAAAAAAGATGTTTTTATTGATTTCAGAGAGGAATGGAGAAGGAGAGAGAGAAACATCAATGATGAGAGAAAATCATTGATTGGCTGCCTCCTGTACACCCCACACTGGGGATTGAGCCTGCAACCTGGGCATGTGTCCTGACTGGAACTTGAACTGTGACCTCCTGATTCATATAGGTTGATACCCAACCACTGAGCCACACAGGCTGGGCTACATGAACTTTTTCTTTTTTTTTTTTTACTTTTCTTTTTTAATATATTTTATTGATTTTTTACAGAGAGGAAGGGAAAGGGATAGAGAGTTAGAAACATCGATGAGAGAGAGACATTGATCAGCTGCCTCTGCCACACTCCCTACTGGAGGTGTGCCTGCAACCAAGGTACATGCCCTTGACCAGAATCGATCCTGGGACCTTTCAGTCTCAGGCCGACCCTCTATCCAAACCGGTTTTGGCTGAACTTTTTCTTAAAACGTAATTGAACTGTTGATAGGGATACATAGGTGAAATTTTTATAGAATAAATTTTCTGTCTCTTATTTTTGTTTTAAACAGATATTCCACAAACAAATTTTCGTCGTTTGCCTTTTGACCACTGCAGGTAAGAATTTTGAGAGTTTAATCTTTCCGTTGTAATAGTTTTCCGATACTCAGTTATTTGACAGTGAATCTGATCCTTGGAGATGCAGCTATGGGTTTTGTCTGTGTTCCTCTGCCTCCCACTTCCCAGATCTTCCCTCAACTGGGAGAAGGTGACTCAATAATGATAAGAACTAATTATTCTTTTCTGCTTATTCTGTGTCTGTGTTTACAAGTAAAATTGTCTTTTTTTAAAAAAAATATTTTATTGATTTTTTACAGAGAGGAAGGGAGAGAGGCATAGAGAGCTAGAAATATCGATGAGAGAGAAACATCGATCAGCTGCCTCCTGCATACCTCCCCCTGGGGATGTGCCTGCAACCAAGGTATGTGCCCTTAACTAGAATCGAACCTGGGACCTACCAGTCTGCAGACTGATGCTCTGTCCACTGAGCTAAACCGATTTCGGCAGTACATTGTCTTTTTAACCTCAGTCTTACCTTCCAAGGTAGGTAGGCTCTGTTATTAAGTCTGTTTTACAGTTGAGAGAATCAGTGCTTAGAAGAGCGAAGTCTCTTGCCCAGGTGTCACATCCAGGCAGTGGTGCCACTGAGACGTGAACTCGGTGGTCTACTCTGGACCTGTGCCTTTCACACTTTACCTTTGGTCCAGATCCAAGCGGTAACAACAGCTGCAATAGTCATGATACTGTGAGCCCTTTCCCCTTCCCTGGGGAATGCAGGTCACTGATGGGAGTGGGGAGGGACCCAGCTTTAGGGCCACTCAAATGCTTCTTTCCACCTCAGTTGGTATGTATATGAACAGAAGCTGGGTGTGATGGAAAAAATGCGACTAGGATTGGCTGAACCTCAGCACATTGGGGATTGTGGGGTGGGCAGGTCTGGTGGTTTCCTTGGGCCTCTGTTTCCTAAATTCGAGCCATGGTCATCTCTGCTCTGTACACATGCATGTCTGCACAGCATTCCTCCTCATCACCTGAGTTCTGGTTCCATAGGAGAGAGTGATCCTTGAGAGCTGATAAAGTTCTCCTGGTGATCCCAGTACCCAGTTGAAGCAGGTCAGCAGGTCACCACCGGGTGCCTGGAAGGCACAGGGATGCAGCCGCTGGGTATGCCCAGGGCCCCCCAGGAGGCTCCCATGCAGTGGTGAGTGAGGGCTTTTCCCGCTCATAGCACTTACTCAGGAGGGTGAACAAATGAGACCCAGGTATCTTTGGCTGCATTTCTCTCCCAACCCACCAGATTTTGTCATCAGCCCCATGAGAATTGGGGGAGGATTGGTTTTATGGAAATGCTTTCATCCTTGGTTCCCAGTTCCTGTAAGAAGGTCTCTGACCTGTATCTTGCTCATATTTTAACTACATTGGGTTCTGGGTAAAAATGTGCTTTGAGAATGTCTGTGCCTTTAGGTTGTGTCTGGGAGAAGATGTTTGTACATTTCTTGCTGCTTGGAGCTTGATTTAGAAAACGCAGGCCCAAGGAGACCACTGGACCTGCCCACCACACAGCTCTCTATGTGCTGGGATTCAACAGTCCTAGTCCTACTAGGTTAGAGTAGACTTTTGGGCCAGAGAGAAAGCGGTGAGATTACCCCCGAGGGCAATATCCAGGGAGGAAGCCCCCATACTGCCAGGCTGTCTAGGTCCTGGGGGCTGACCTGTGCTGACCAAACTTACAAGTGACCGATGTGTAAACAAGCCAGGGCTTTTGATGGCTAGTGACAGAAATCCCATGCAGGAAAAAGGGTATTGGCCCAAGGAAGTCCACCAGCTATGGTCTCCCTTCATCTGTGGGCTCTGATTTTCTTAAGACCTTCTGGAGGTGGCAAATGGCCTGTGGTAGTCTGACCTCTGCAGGCCTCTCTACCCCACATCCACATATTAGAATTTACCCTGGGTTCCTGGAGCCTCAGGTCTTGCCTGGGTCATGTGAATGCCCCTAGGAATTATGAAGAGAACTGTGTTCACAGTCTGTGGTCAGGAGCAGGCAGGGTTGAGTGCCCACCAGAGCTTCTTGGGATGGGAGAGGGCACTTCTCAGTAGGAAAGTGTGGCCTGCCTTTGGCTGCTGTTCCAGTCCTGCCTCTTCCAGGCCACCTCCAGGGAGCTCCTTTGGGCTTGAACATGATCGCATGTGTATGACATACCACAGCACAGGGTGTGGAGAGGACTAAGTTGCAGTTCTCCCTAAACCCTCTCCTCAACTCCTGAAATGCTTGCTTTGTACTTACTGGTTTGTGCTGGGAGCTGCTGAGTGGCAGAGATGTGGGGGTCCCCGCTGTGCTGGCACAGGCTGTGCAGAGGAGCATCCGAGTTGGTGAAGGAATGACCGAAGGAAGGAGAGGCAAAGGGAGAAGTCATAGGAGCCATGTGAGAGTGGCCCGACCAGTCCATTGCATGCCCAGGAGTGACCATGTCCTTTTTCAGTCTCTCTCTGCAGCCCTTCAGCTACCCGGTCTGCACCCCTGAAGGCGTCGTCTTTGACTTGCTGTGAGTTCTCCCTTGACTTTTGAGCTAACACATGGGGTGAGATTGTTGATATCTGCTCAGATATGGGATGTGGGACCAGCTGGGGTGTTTATGATTCCAGGCAGTGCAAGCCAGGCCATGCTGAGGTCCTCGGGCTTTGGGGGCCCTGGGCAGGTCTATTGGGGACCCAGGAGGAACTGCCAGGGCCTCAGAGATCAATGCTGCTGTGACGCCTGGCAGGCAGCTTTGTTGGCAGGTGCTACTCTCTTCCTGGAGTGGCATTGACACCCTCCCCCCCAAGTGAGGTCCTAGTGTTCTAGTTGCCACACATGTACTTGTTTTGGGATATTAATGAACTAAATCCTTTTCACTTTATGAAAGTCATAATTAGGGTGAATACTTTTCAGTGCTGTGTTTTGAAGCATTATGCTCAGTCTTACTTCCTTTTTTATATATATTCTATTGATTTTTTTACAGAGAGGAAGAGAGAGAGAGAGAGAGAACCAGAAACATCGATGCGAGAGAGACATTGTTCAGCTACCTCCTGCACAACCCCCAATGGGAATGTGCCTGTAACCAAGGCACATGCCCCCAACCGGAATTGAACCTGGGACCCTCCAATCCGAAGGCTGACACTCTATCCACTGAGCCAAACCGGTTTCAGCTTATTTTATAACATAAAACAGCTTATATACTTTTCTCACGTTTCAGACTTACTTAAGAAAAATTGTAAAACATTTCACAGGAAAAATTTACCATAATCACACACTGTCAGTATTTATATTCATCTTTTTCTTTGAGTTTATTTATGTGACATGGTTGAGACAATACCATGAAGATAGTTCTGGATCCATTATTTACTTAGTCATTTCCCTCCATGTCATTAAGAATCCTCTGAAGCTGAAACCAGTTTGGGTCAGTGGATAGAGCATCGGCCTGCAGACTGAAAGGTCCCAGGTTCGATTCCGGTCAAGGGCATGTACCTTGGTTGTGGGCACATCCCCGGTAGTGGGGTGTGCAGGAGGTGGCTGATCAATGTCTCTCTCTCTCATTGATGTTTCTAACTCTCTATCTCCCTCCTTTCCTCTCTGTAGAATATCAATAAAATATATTTTTTAAAAAAGAAAAAGAATTCTCTGGAAGTTTTAATTAAAAAAAATATATATATATAAATTAAATATATTTTATTGACTTTTTTACAGAAAGAAAGGGAGAGGGATAGAGAGTTAGAAACATCAATGAGAGAAACATTGATTAGCTGCCTCCTACACACCTCCTACTGGGGATGTGCCCACAATCAAGGTACATGCCTTTGACCGGAATTGAACCTGGGACCTTTCACTCTGCAGGCTGACGCTCTATCCAATAGGCTGGCGATTATAATTTTGATGGTGGTCCAGTATCTCATTTTATGGACCTATCAGCATTTGTGTACATCTTTTTTGCTAGTTTGTGTTGTTTCTATATAACCAGTAAAAACCCTGACTATACTCTGAACCACATTTCCAGAAATAGCCACTGTTTCCTTTAATGAGGCCTCTCCTTGGCTTCTGCTCCAGAGTGAGCAGAGCAAAGCCCCTTTGCAGCTGTCCCCAGAAACATCCTCCTGGCTGTGCTGAACCTGCCCATCACGCTGATGCTCTCTGTTCTCTTCCCTTTAGGAACATTATTCCTTGGCTTAAGAAGTACGGGACCAACCCCAGCAATGGTGAGGTAAGGGTCATGCAAGAATTTAAGTGATGCCAGTAAACGCTGTCCTATCACCTGTCCTTTGATTCTGTGGTTTTCGTATACACACAGGCGCAGTAGGGCACAGTGAGGGACTGTGCTTCTCCCTGTACACACATTCCTTTCCAGAAGTTTCCTACATGCACACATGTACTGGTGTACATCTTTCTTTGGGTCATGAGTGTGCTCACAGGCATGAATTCCTCTGTACCTTGCTTTCTCATCCTGCAGTGTGTTGGGGATCTGAGTGTGTCAGTGCATAAAGCCCTGCCTTGTTCTGTGGTGGCTGTGTTGTCCTCACGTGGGGGTACTGCAGGGATTTGAAGTCACCTGCTGTTGCAAACAGTGATCAGGGTCACACTTGTGCGTGCTTCTTTGGGCATACACATGAGTTGTCCTGGGACTGCTGGGTCATGGGATAGATGCAGTTTATGTTTTCATTGCTACTGCACCTTTTTATTTATTTATTTAGTGGTGTGTTTTTTTTAATATATTTTATTGTTTTTTTTACAGAGAGAAAGGGAGAAGGATAGAGAGTTAGAAACATTGATGAGAGAGAGACATCGATCAGCTGTCTCCTGCATGCCCCCACTGGGGATGTGTCCGCAACCAACGTATATGCACTTGACCAGAATCGAACCTGGGACCTTTCAGTCCCCAGGTCGACGCTCTATCCACTGAGCCAAACTGGTTTTGGCAGTTAGTTTTAAAAATAAATCTTTATTGTTCAGATTATTACAATTGTTCCTCTTTTTTCCCCCCATAGCGCCCCTCAACCCGGCTCCCACCCCTCCCTCTGCCCTTTCCTCCCCTGCATTGTTCTCACCCATAGGTGTATGATTTTTGTCCACTCTCACCCATTTCCCCCTGAAACTTGTCAGTCCACTCCCTTTCTAGGTCCCTGATTCTATTATATTCACCCGTTTATTCTGTTCATCACATTTTTAATTCTCTTGATTTTTAGATTCACTTGATAGATATGTATTTATTGTCATAATTTTTAACTTCACCTTTTTCTTCTTCTTCCTCTTCTTAAAGGGTACCTTTCGGCATTTCATATAATACTGGTTTGGTGCTGATGAATTCCTTAAGTTTTTTTGTTATCTGTGAAGCTCTTTGTCTGACCTTCAATTCTAAATGATAGCTTTGCTGGGTAGAGCACTCTTGGTTGTAGGTTCTTGCTATTCATCACTTTGAATATGTTTTCCACTCCCATCTGGCCTGCATAGTTTCTGTTGAGAAATCAGCTAATAATCGTATGGGTGCTCCTCTGTAGGTAATTAACTGTTTTTCTCTTGCTGCTTTTAATATTCTCTCTTTGTCTTTTGCCCTCGGCATTTTAATGATGATATATCTTGGTGTGGTCCTCTTTGGATTCCTTTTGTTTGGGGTTCTGTGTGCTTCCTGGACTTGTAAGTCTATTTCTTTCACCAGGTGGGGGAAGTTTTCAGTCATTATTTCTTCAAGTAGGTTTTCAGTATCTTGCTCTCTCTCTTCTTCTGGCACCACTATAATTTGGATGTTAATATGCTTGAAGTTGTCCCAGAGGCTCCTTACACTATCTTCACATTTTTGGATTCTTTTTTCTTTTCCAGTTGAGTGTTTTCTGCTTCTTTTATTTCAAATCTTTGATTTGATTCTTGCATTCCTCTAGTCTGCTGTTAGGTCTCTTTATAATATTTTTTATTTCAGTCAGTGTAGGTTTAATTTCTAGTTGGTCTTTTTTCATCTCTAGCTGGTCCTTTTTCATCTTCTCTTGGGTCTTGATAAATTTATCCATCTTTTCTAGGAAATTCTTGAAAAACCTTAATACTGTGGTTTTGAACTCTATATCCAGTCATTTGTTTTCCTCCATTTCTTTTGTTTGTGATTTGTTCCTCTGTCTCCGCATTTTTGCTGCTTTCCTGAGTTGGTAGAGTAGCTTTGTGTGCTAGTTGTCCTATATGGCCCAGCAACTCCTCCTCCCCAGTTACCTGAGGTGGACTCTCTTGGTGCACCCCTTTGTGGACTGAGTGTACAACCTTGTTGTAATTAAGTCTTGCTTGTTGTTGGTATCACTGGGGGGAATTGACCTCCAAGCCAATTGGTTGTGAGGATCAGCTTTGTCTACACTGGGAGAATTTCTGTGTTGGAGTCAGCCTTATGATACAAGACTTGCAAGATTGCAAAAGCCTCTGTGTTTAGCTTGGATGGGGTGGAGTCTCGGGGCTGGGCGGAGACAGCCTTGGCTTCCTTTCAGCATCACCCTGCGCGGCCCCTGGGTCTCAATGTCTCTCGGTAATCACTGCAGCCCTCTATGTGTGCATGCACGCCTCCAAACCTCTGCCTTTCGCACATGCCTCCAGACCTCTGCCTTTCCAGCTCCCCTGAGTTTCCACGCACTCTGGGAACCCCTATGAGTCTGGGTCTCCAGCATCTTGCCTGAAACTGGGGTTCAATGCAGTTGGAAGTGGATTTCAGCGCAGTTGGGAGGTTCTGTCTCCCTCCCACTAGAGAAAGCCAGCAGCACAATCAGCAGTCAGCCGTCTGTGTACACCCTCTTGTGCCTCTACATCTCTGCTTTTTTGCGGCTCCCCTAAGTTTCTGTCCATTCCCCCTTTTCACAACAGTCCAGACTCCCCCTGTATGAGCCTTGCCCGGAATTGGGGTTCAGTGCAGTTGGATCTGGGGTTCAGTGCAGTCAGGAGTTTCAGTCTCCCTCCCACTAGAGGAAACCAGCCAGGCACTCCTCCGTCCGTCCTCTCCATACCCATGTCTCCGTACCTCAGCTTTTTGCAGCTCCTCTGGGTCTCTGAGCCCCTCTCTTTTCTTGTAGTTGTAGAATTTCCACTCAGCCAGCTTTCCTGTGGTTCTGGATGATGTCTCTTCTGTCTTTTAATTGTAGTTTTGAAATTGTTGTGCGAGACATCTAATTTGAAATTAGATGTTCACCTATGCCTCCATCTTGGTTTTTCAATAGTCTGCACCATTTTATTTTTATCATTTGTATTTTAATGTTTTTATTGATTTTTAAAATATATTTTTATTGATTTCAGAGAGAAAGGGAGAGAGGAGAGAGAGAGAGAAAAACATCAGTGATGAGAGAGAATCATTGATTGGTTGTCTCCTTCATGTCCCCTACTGGGGATCGAGCCCATAACCCTGGCATGTGCCTTTGACCAGAATTTAACCTGGGATCCTTCAGTCCACAGGCTGACACTGTCCACTGAGCCAAACCAGTTAGGGCTCTTTTGTTGATTTTTATAGAGAGAGGATAGAGGGAAAGAAACATCAATGAGAGAGGAACATCATCAAATGCTGGCTGGAGCTATGCTGGCCAAGTGAAAAGGGCTATCTTATCTGGTGGGAGCAGCCTTGGAGCAAGGACCCCATCATCTGTCTTGGAGTCTAATGCTCACCTGCACAGGTGTGTGGGAGTCTTTCTATGTATGTATGTATGTATGTATGTGTGTGTGTGCAATATGCAAAGTGACCCCAAAGGAGTTCTAGTGACGGGGTGTTTGATCACTCGCTATGATGTGCGCTGACCACCAGGGGGTGGTATGGAACAAAGGCCCCAGGGAAGGGAGGCCCCTGCCCACAGCCGGCATCCACTAGGGAACCCACCCATGCACAAATTTCGTGCACCGGGCCTCTAGTAGTTGAATAAATGAGGAAGGCGTGAAGCCAGGTGTGGGGCTGGTGGACTGGCCACTGTAGGAGAGGGAGGTCACAGGGTTGGAGTTTGGCTCAGGGTTCCAGTCCTGGAACACCCACTTAGTATCTTGTTTGGGACCTGTGTAGCAGGGCTGGGCCTACCCCACCTGGGTGACTGTGGCTACAGGTACATAAACCTTGAGTTAGGTGCTCCCAAGGGGCAGTTCTGCCTGTCGGTTCCAGGGTATCTCCACAGCCCCCTTTAGAACCCCAGCTGAGTCCTACCCTCAGGGCTGCTGCTTTCCTCTGGCTGCCTGGACTTTGTTTCATTGTGAAGTTTCCTGTAGAAGAGGCAAAATGTTGATACACAGAAATGTTAAAAAATGGAACATCCACCAGGCCTGGGTGGTTCAGTTGGTTGGAGTGCCAGGAAGGTTTTGGGTCAGGGCATGTATGGGAGGCAACCAGTGGATGTTTCTCTCTCTCTCTTTCTCTCTCTCTCTCTTTCTCATCAATAAACATCAGTGAGAATTAAATAAAAATAGAGGATCCCATCACAACTGCTCTTAGCAATTGGGTATATTTATTCCTTTTCCCCTACTTTTTAAAATATTTCATTTTTCTTAAATAGTTACACAACAAGAGAATAAAGTAAACACCACCTACCTGAAAACACATACACAAACACTTGTGTGTTTTTTTAATCCTCATCCAAGGATATTTTTTTCTCCACTGATTATTAGAGAGACTGGAAGGGAAGAAGAGAGGAAGGGGGAGACAGAGAGAAAGAAACATCGATGTGAGGGAGACACAGATTGGTTGCCTCCTCCTATGCTCCAATCAGGGCCCGGGATCAAATCAACCCAGGTATGTGCTCCTGACTGGGAATGAACCCGTCACCCTTTGGTACACGGGCCAACACTCTAACCACTTAGCACCACTGGCCAAGACAAAATAATTCAATTTCAGAAATAATCAGTGCTTGCCATGAAACTGTCTAAAACAGAATACAGGAAACCTGCCCCTCAGGTTCGGCCTTCGGGCTGGATGTCAAACCCTTGGCTTGGGACCGGTTTGCTGGCTCAAAGGCTGGGCTTCCACTATGCAGCCCCCTTCTCTAGGTTAGTCACTGTCTTGGGGCCCTAGGTCAGCACCTGTGCCTTTTCCTCTTCTGAAGGCTTGGATGGTCAGACTTCCAGTCTGTCTGTGTCACCTAGCCTCAGCAGTGACCCCTGGCAGGCAGCTAGCTTTGTTGGCAGGTGCTGCTGTCTTCCTGGAATAGCATTCATATCAGCCACTTATTATTATTAATTATGAATTCTCCTTCTTCCAGAAACTGGACGTGCGCGCCCTGATCAAACTGAACTTTGCAAAGAACAGTGAAGGTAAGAGATCTCTTATATCCAACTCAAGGATCGGCCTGCAGAGCCTGGCTGCTGCCTCACGCCAAGTTCTCTGCACAACCAGTCATTCCCTTCTGATCAGGCTAGACACTTGCTTTAAATTTCTCAAGGAGGCAACATAATTTTTTCCTTTTTATTATTATTGTTATCCTCACCTGAGGATGTTTTTCCATTGATTTTTAGAGAGTGAGGAGGGCAGTGGAGAGAGAAAGAAAGGGAGAAAGACACATAGATTGGTTGTGAGAGAGACACATAGATTGGTTGCCTCCTGCATATGCCCTGACTGGGACCAGAGATTGAACCTGCAACCAAGGTACATGCCCTTGACTGGAAATTGAACCCTCAATCATTTGGTGCAGGCTGATGCTGTAAACACTGAGAAAAACCAACCAGGGTTAACATTTTTCTTTTTCTTTTTTTAAAATATTTTTATTGATTTCAGAGAGGAAGAGGGAGAGAGAGAGGGGGGAGGGTATCCAGAAAGGCAGAGATCTGCAGCAATTACTGAGGGGCACTGAGACCCAGGGGCCGCCATGTAGGGCAGGGCTGATGGGAAGCCAAAGCTGTCTGCTCAGCCCTGAGACTCCGCCACATCCAAGCTGAGCACATAGGCTGTTGCAAACTTGCAAGTCTTAAGGCTGAGTCCAGCACAGTTCTCTTTGCCTTGACACAGCTGATCCTCACAACCAGTTGGCTTGGAGGTCAATTCCCCCCAGTGATACCAACAACAAGCAAGGCTTAACTACAACAAGACTGTACACACAGTCCACAGAGGGGTGCACTAAGAGTGTCCACCTCAGGTAACTGAGGAGGTGGAGCTACTGGCCCCTATAGAACACCTAGCACACACAGCTACTCTACCAACTCAGGGAAGCAGTGAAAATGCAGAGATAAAGGAACAGATCACAAATGAAAGTAATGGAGGAAAACAAACAATTGAATATAGAGTTCAAAACCACGGTTATGAGGTTTTTTAAGAATTTCCTAGAAAAGGTAGATAAATTTAGCGAGACCCAAGAGGAGATGAAAAAGGACCAACTAGAATTAAATATACACTGACTGAAATAATATTATACAGAGACCTAACAGCAGACTAGAGGAATGTAAGAATCAAGTCAAAGATTTGAAATAACAAGCAGAAAACACTCAACTGGAAAAGCAAAAGGAAAAAATAAAAAAATGTGAAGATAGTATAAGGAGACAATTTCAAGCGTACCAACATCAGAATTTTGAGGGTGCCAGAAGAAAAGAGCAAAATACTGAAAACCTATTTGAAGAACTAATGATTGAAAACTTCCCCCACCTGGTGAATGAAATAGACTTACAAGTCCAGAAAGCGCACAGAACCCCAACAAAAGGAATCCAAAGAGGACCACACCAAGATACATAAAAATTAAAATACCAAGAGCAAGAGACAGAATATTAAAAGCAGCAAGAGAAAAAGAGTTAATTACCTAAAAGGGAGTCAGCTGATTTCTCAACAGAAACTATGCAGGCCAGATGGGAGTAGCAAGAAATATTCAAAGTGATGAATAGCAAGAACCTACAACCCAGAGTACCCAGCAAAGCTATCATTTAGAATTGAAGGTCAGATAAAGAGCTTCACAGATAAGAAAAACTTAAGGAATTCATCAGCACCAAACCAGTATTATATGAAATGTTGAAAGGTATCCTTTAAGAAGAGAAAGAAGAAAAAGATAAAGTTAAAAATTATGAACAACGAATACATATCAACAGGTGAATTCAAAAATCAAATGAATTGAAAATCTGATGAACAGAATAAACTGGTGAATATAATAGAATTAGAGGCATAGAAAGGGAGTGGACTGATAATTCTTGGGGAAAGAAGTGAGGAGGGTTGCAGGGAGAGACTGGACAAAAATCATACACCTATGGATGAGGACAATGCAGGGGAAGTAAGGGTAGAGGGTGGGGCGGGAGTCGGGTGAAGGGGAGTTATGAGGGGAAAAATAGGAACATTTGTAATAATCTGAACAATAAAGATTTATTATAAATAAATAAATAAAAAGAGTAGTTAGAGTAGTATTGTGATAACATCTAAAAAATTAACAAGCCCTAACTGGTTTGGCTCAGTGGATAGAGCGTCAGCCTTCAGACTGAAGGGTCCCAGGTTCGATATCGGTCAAGGGCATGTACCTTGGTTGCGGGCACATCCCCAGTAAAGGGTATGCAGGAGGCGCTGATGGATGTTTCTCATCGATGTTTCTATTCTTCTCCCTTCCTCTCTGTAAAAAAATCAATAAAATATACTTAAAAAATAAAAAATAACAAGAATTCCTTAATATTATTGACTGTCTATTCGGTAATCAAATTTTCAGAATTTTCTCATAATTATTTTCATATAGCTTTCAAATCAAGATTTTTAAAAAGTTCACACAAGCCCTAACCGGTTTAGTTCAGTGGATAGAGCGTTGGCTTGCAGACTCAAGGGTCCCAGGTTCGATTCCGGTCAAGGGTATGTACCATTGTTGCAGGCACATCCCAGTGGGGAGTTTGCAGGAGGCAGCTGATTGATGCTTCTCTCCCATCGATGTTCCTAACTCACTATCCCTCTCCCTTCCTCTCTGTAAAAAGTCAATAAAAGATATTTTAAAAAAGAAAAAAGTTCACACAAACACGTAGTTGATAATCTCTGTCTTTTAATCTAGAAGCCTTTCTCCCCGCCTTTATGCAGTTTATTTGCTGGGACTTATTTGGACAGGCTCCTGGCTTCCTGTAGGGAATTGGTGGGGCAGTGGAGCAGCAGGAGTTTGTTGCAGTATCACAGGCGACAGGGTGAGGGACGTGGCAGTGTCTGCGGTGGAGGAGGAGGCCAGGGCAATGTTGCCTGGGCTGATGAGACAGATACCTATGAGGAAGGCCATGTGGGGATTGGAGAGGGGTGGAGGGGTGGTAAGCAGCTGGCCAGTCCTCTGGACTCCACTCTGGGCATACTGATGCAGGCTTCTGCCTTCTCTCTAGAAAAATACCACTGTCCAGTGCTGTACACCGTGTTCACCAACAACACCCATATCGTGGCCATCAGAACCACCGGAAATGTCTATGCCTATGAGGTAGGTTCTCGGGAACTGTGTCCCCTACCGGCTCTTTAGGTGTCTGCTCCTGGAACCCTGGTCTGGGCTCGAGGATTGCACAGCCTTTCCCTGTGGAGCCAACACTGTGAGAGCCTTCACTACAGCCTGGAAAAGGCAGGCCTTCCTGTGGCCTCTGGACCTGATGCTGGAAGTTCTTCTGTACCCAGGGTCTTCCCCCACAGTCTTCAGCAGACTTACTGGTCAGGCCCTGGCAGGGACCTTGTGCTCTGAGGACACTCCAGGGCTTCTAGCAGAGTCTCCAGGAAGAGCAGATGTGGCTGGTGGGCAGGTGTGGGGAGAGCAGACCCTGCGTGCCAGCAGAGTACAGATGCCAGGCTGTGGGCTTCACATAGCAGGGAGGCCTCTCAGCTGTTTTCATGCTTGTCCCTGGCCGCTGGTGGGGTCCAGGTGGCCAGCGTGGCTCTAAGGACTCGGGGTGACACCTTATCCGAGTGTGCTTGGATTTGAGGGGCTTAGTACAGATGGTTGGCCTTGCTGAACCTATTTGCTGATGTGTAAGACGTGTCACGAGAGAGTCCTGTGAGGAACTTGCTCAGAGGGTAGTCTTTGAGTTTCTGGGGCTCAACAAGCTTCCCCCTCAGTGGCAGGGCCATGGCTCTGAGCCCAGGGTGGAGGGTTTGCCTGGTAGTTCTGTCCTTTTCCTCATGCCGGATGGTGCCATCGTCCGGGCGGGCTGTAGGCTCCTGGTGCCGGGCTGGGGACAGGCACAGTCACAGTCACTTCCTCTTGCTACAGGCAGTGGAGCAGCTCAATATCAAGGCCAAGAACTTCCGAGACCTGCTGACCGACGAGCCCTTCTCCCGGCAGGACATCATCACCCTCCAGGTGCGATCCCATCCCCTGTGCTTTCAGGAGCGGCCACGAGAACCTTGGCACAGCTGCCCTCTGCCAGCCCCACCTCTCCACCCTAATTCAGTGGCTTCCTCCTTGCCACTTGGCTGGTGAAGTTCCCCAGCTGCCACTGACAGTGCCCCCACCTCCTGCCCTCACTACTCTCAGTCACATGGGCCTTTGCACATACCACTTCCTCAGTCTGGTTCCCACATCTCCTCCGATGCCTGTCCCTGCTGTTAGGGTCCCCCAGAGACATCTCGGCACAGAGTGGCCTCTTTTCAGGCCTCACTCTCCACCTGCCCTTTTGAGAGTGGGGGCAGGTGTGTGCTTTGTACCTCAGCATTGGGCAAAAGGCACCCCTGTGGTATCAGAGAATCCTGGGTGAGTTCATGAAAAACATGGACTTAGAAAATCCAGGAGTGACGTAGAGGGGGACCATCCCTTCTGTGGCTTATCTAATTGGAGGTCAGTACACATTCCTTCCAGTGTAGCAGGCTCGCTGTCCCCAGGGACCCAGCTCTGTGGGGTCTGTGTCTGGCCACCAGGCTGAAGGGAGTTCTGGGCAGCATCTGGGAGTCCTGGAGGTGGGCACGGCATATCTGCTCACCTTCCTTTGAGAAGACCCCATCCGTCTTGTGGCTGTCCCACGGCAAGGTATGCTTGTCAGCCTCGTGACAGAGAGATGCAGATGCAGTTTGGGGAGCAGCCAGCCATTTATTGCAGTTTCCACTTCACCCTTCTCATGGTCCTGCCTGGAACAGAGCCCTCTCCCTGGCTCCCTTGTTCCCTGCTTGACCCCCAGGGTTCTGGGCAGCCACAGTCCTCTTCCCTCCTGGCCCCAGGACCCTCATGCCACTCACCTGTCCTTTGCTGCCTGTGGCGGCCACATGCCCATGGCCTGGGACCCGGCTGAGCTCACTCCACTGCATGTGTTCTTTTTGCCCTAGGACCCCACAAATTTGGACAAATTCAACGTCTCCAACTTCTTTCATGTTAAGAATAACATGAAAATAACAGACCCAGGTATGAACATCCAAAGGTGGTCTGGGTGCCAGGGGTTGGGGGGAATAGGTCCACGCTCCCTGGCCAAAAACCCTGTCCTCCTGGGGCCAGAGTCTGATCGAGCTGAGGCAAGTTGGGAATTTCTCAAGCTGGCGTTCAGCTTCTCCTGCACTGAGATTGGCAGGTTCACCTTGGCCCCACGCCTGCCCACAGGGCCTGATGTGGTGGGTGCCAGCCAGGCCTTACGCCTGAGTGCCCACAGCCTCCTGCGGGAGAGGCCCACATACCTGGCCTCCCCTCTCAGGACTGCTCCAGGGCCCTCGGGGCTGCTTCCTCGCCCAGGCCCTCAGGTGCCTCGAAGGGGCTGTCTCTGTTCTCACTACCGGGACAGGAGGTTAGGAAGGTAGGTGGGTACTGCTGAGCTGGCTAGTCACCACCACTGTGGTGCTGTGGTTTGGGCTGTTTCTGAACACTGTTGGGACCAAGGCTGGGCCAGGGACAGAGACCATGGCCGACTCCAGCAGAAGCCTTGGCAGGTGGTGCTGCCCTTCTGGGCTGTTCCTTCACTCCCTGGGTTTGCAGCGACTGTGAGGACGTCACTGTGATGGAGGCTTGGCCTGTGTCCTGGCCCGGGACCTGCTGGGGTAGCCAGCTCTGGCCTTTTTTCCCATCACATACATCTGGGGACATTCCGGGGCTCAGTTGCTCAGGGCCACCATGCTGTTTTGTAGATGAAGAAAAGGCCAAACAGGACCCATCTTATTATTTGAAAAATACGAATGCTGAGACCCGAGAAACTCTGCAGGAGCTCTACAAGGAGTTCAAGGGGGATGAGGTCCTGGCGGCCACCATGAAAGTCCCAGAGAAGAAGAAGGTGGACAAGCTGAATGCGGTGAGTAGGTGGCGGAGCGCGCAGCTGCCAGCTCAAGCCACCCGCCCATCAGGGCGCCTAGGAGTGGTTCTGGATACAGTTGGAGGGGAAGCAGCTGGGACCCCTGAGTCAGGGCACCCTTGGAAGTCCAGAGGACAGCAGCACTGAGGAGGCTGGAGCTGAGATGTGGGTGCTGGGAGCCGCACAGGGAAGGTGGCCCCCAACTATGTAGGGCCTATTTCTTTTTTTATATATTTATTTTTATTGACTTTAGCAAGGAAGGAGATAGATAGAAACATCAATAATGAGAGAGAATCATTGCTCCTGCATGCCCCCTACTGGAGACAGAGCCCACAACCAGGGCATGTGCCCTTGGCTACAATCGAACCCAGGACCCGTCAGTCCGCAGGCCCATGCTCTATCCACTGAGCCAAACCAGCGAGGGCCATGTAGGGTCTATTTCATACTCTAGCCCAAGCTGGGATCCTGGGACAGACATGCTGGTGGACAGGGCCTGGGGGCTTTGGTACATGTGACACAGTAGCCTCAGGCATGCGGTCTGTGGGAGGGGATGTCCTGCGGGGTGCAGAGTCACTGCCCTGCAGAGCTGATCACTTAGTTCCCAGAGCAAACACAGAGAGAGAGGGTGGGGTGTTTCAGGGGTACCGTAGTGCTGAGGCAGGGACAAGTGGTGTGGTGCCCTTCCCTTCTGGGCAGTCAGGTTTGCTGCTTCCAATGCCCAGTAGTTGGCTCTTGAGGTGCTCACTTGGCAGTGATGGCACCAGGATATGTGTCACAGTCTGTCAGGCCCCAAACCTGCCTCTTCCTCTCTTCATGTTGGAGAGCTGGGGCTGTGGAGGCGGGGAGGTGGGGCTCTGAGGCTCCCGCCTTAAAGAAGTATTCGGGGAAAATTTGCAAAAGAAAAATTTGTTCATAATTCCACCACTCACACACAAGCTCTTAGCATTTTGATGTACTTCCTTCTGATGGGGAGAAATCCCTCTTTTTATTTTTCCCTCTGCCTAGGATGAAAAAATATTTATTAGGGCTTAATGGTTTCCTGATTTAAAATGTGTTTATTGAGACACTGAAAACTTTTTTTAAAACATTTTTTACTGATTTTAGAGAAGGGGGAGAGGGAAAGAAACATCAGTGATGTGAGAGAATCATTGTTGGCTGCCTCCTGCACGCCCCCTACTGGAGATCAAATGCACAACCCAGGCATGTGCCCTTGATCACATCAGAATCGAACCTGGGACCCTTCTGTCTGGAGGCCGACACTCCAGCCACTGGCCAAACCGGCTAGGGCAACACTGAACACTTAAAAGGAGAAGAGTCCCTCATTCCTTGGGGCCTCAGGGAAAGACCGTTTCGGGCTGGGCTGTCCTGTCCCCAGGAGGTTCCTGGTGTATCTGGGTGGTGGGCACGGACGCCTTCCTGGAAGAGAGGCACAAGCAGGGGCTTAAGCTGCTCCCATGTCCTCGGCCTCCAGGCCTCCCCGGCGCTGCTGATGCGCCCACGTGGTTTTCTCCGCAGGCCCACTATTCCACTGGGAAGGTCAGCGCCTCCTTCACCTCCACTGCCATGGTTCCAGAGACCACCCACGAAGCAGGTAGCTGCCTTCCCTCCTGTCACCAGTGCTGCCTCATAATGGCCGAGGAGGGTGCCCTTCCCTTCCTGTCCTCAGCATCGCTCCGTGGTGTCTGGGTTTGGTGGGCTCTTAGCTCAGGAATGGTCAGGGGACAGGCCCTTTTGAAGGCGTGCTTGCATCTGCAATGGGGGATGCTGTAGTAAGAGCTAGGCCTGTGGCAGGAACCCTCTCCAGGCCGTGTCCTCCCTCTGAGGGAGCCCCCACCTTTTCCTCTTCCCAGGATGCCCACAGGCTGGCTCCTAGCCCTCCAACAAGCTCTCTTCCTCTTATATTTTCAGCAGGTCAGGTCCCCAACCCTCTCGTCTCCACCCCCTCCTGTTCCCTGGGTCCTTCCCAGCGAGCCTGTCTTAACTGCTCAGCTTCCCCGTGCTCAGCCAGGGCCCCCCTTTGGGCTTTCCTCAGAGCGGGGCCAGTTCCAGGCCTTGGGCCTGGTGCGGGCGAGGGAAGGCACCGAGCTTGGGCCTCTGCTTGATTGCAGCCGCCATTGACGAGGACGTGTTGCGCTACCAGTTTGTGAAGAAGAAGGGCTACGTGCGGCTGCACACCAACAGGGGTGACCTCAACCTGGAGCTGCACTGCGATATGGTGGGTGTGGCAGCCGTCCCTCCCCTGCCCAGGGTTGTCCCAGGCTCTTAAGCATGGAGCTGCACTCTGGGTGTGCTCGCAGTAGAAAATTCTGTCCTCTAGGGGTGTGCCTTCCCCAGAAGGGACCCTGTCAGCATGTGCTGTGTTTCCTCAGCCCCCCTCCCCATCCTTGCTGCTCTACTGGCATCACACTCAGGCTGGGCAGCTAACATTGGGGACTCCCCCACTGGCTGCTTCATGCCTCACAGAAGTATCCGGGTTATTTTGCAGACACCGAAAACCTGTGAAAACTTCATCAAGCTCTGCAAGAAGCAGTATTACGATGGCACCATTTTCCACAGGTCCATCAGGAACTTCGTGGTGAGTGACCTGGGTTAACACTGGCCTCCGAGGCCAGATGCATCCTGGAGGTGACTTCTGCCATCCGTCCTTCTCGGGCAGGGAAACGGCAGACTCGCCCCTTGAGCACCCAGCCTGGCCACACTGGGCTTGTGCAGGGACAGGCCTGGGAGGGCCTCTGCCCTCACCCAAATTCAGACACCTCTAAGTCCACCTGGCTGGTGGGGAGTTGCTTCCGGCTGTGGAAGGACCAGAAGGTCGCGGGCATGGCTTGCTCACTGGCTTTTGTTCTTGCAGATCCAGGGAGGTGATCCCACTGGCACAGGCACAGGTAGGTATGGGTGCTGGCATTCCCTGGGCAGCTTTGGCTGCCCCATTGGCCGTGAGGGGGTAGGTGGGTGGGACATGCTGAGGTTCCAGATGTGGCCTAGGTGACCTTGGGAACATTCCTGTTTTCTCATGGAGATGGTCATATCCCTGAGTAAGAGATGGAGGGGAGCATGTTGCCTTCTCCACAGGCCTCTAGACCCCTGTCTTTGTCAGTGGACCACGGGATGCTTCAGGAGGCCCACAGCAAAGGGAGGTTATCCCCCTGGTCCCCAGATGTCTGGCTGCTCTCTCAAAGGTGGCACCCCAACCCACGCCCTCAGCTTGTCAGCTGGTGGGGCCTAGGCCCACTCTCTTGCCCATGGCCTTTACTGGCCCTTCCACAGCCCCCACTGCCCACAGACCCCACGTAGGGGCTTCAAGGGCCGTGGGGGCTGGTGATGAGGAGCCTCAGCACCAGGGCTGCCCTCCAAGGTGCCCCAGTCCCAGCAGTGCCTAGTGCCCTTGCAACTCAGCATAGATTTCTGGAGCTGGGCTGTGTCCTGCTGGCTGCAGTCAGCTATGCCCCAGCCGGTTGCAGCCAACCATGCTCCTTTCTCTTCCAGGTGGGGAGTCTTACTGGGGAAAACCCTTCAAAGATGAGTTCCGGCCCAACCTCTCACACACGGGCCGGGGCATCCTCAGCATGGCCAACTCGGGGCCCAACACCAACAAGTCTCAGTTGTGAGTTGCTGGGTGGCTAGGGGATGGGCGGTGGAGGAGGCTGGGGCTCCCTGCAGCTTCCCCCCTCAGCCTTGCCCTAATCCAGCCAGGAAGGCGTGCAACACCCCACTGGGGAGATGGTGGCCTGCTCATGGGCATCGTAGCCTTCCACTGTCTGCCATTATCATTGTCCCCACGCCTCGCGTTTCCTCTGGGGAGTGGCTGCGTGCACTGTAACCAGCCTGGGAACACTTTTTCCTTCATGTCTTGTCTGATATCTTCTTCCGTCTTTTACTTTTAACCTTTTAGCCTTTTAGCCTATTGAAGTTTTAAGGCTTTTTAAGACACACACCTAGATTTTGGTTTAATTCAACCTGAGGATCTTAAGTACGTAAACTTTACAATTATACTGCTAATATCTGTGTGCTTTTTTAATATTCTTATTCCTTTCTCCTAGTTTGGAAGTTAGATGTACTTGATTTAAGGCTAGAAGTAAAATATCTATTTAAATTCATATCTCTACCTCACTGCCAGACAAGACCCTTATAGTCATGCCCCCCCCATCCATGTTAGTGTAGTTGGAAATTTAATTCTACCCTTTAAAAAACATTTTTAATATATATTTTGTTGATTTTTTAATATATATTTTGATTTTTTTTACAGAGAAGAAGGGAGAAGGATAGAGATTTAGAAACATCGATGAGAGACATTGATCAGCTGTCTCCTGCATGCCCCCTATGGGGGATGTGCCCACAACCAGGATACATGCCCTTGACCGGAATTGAACCTGGGACCTTTCAGTCCGCAGGCCGATGCTCTCACCACTGAGCCAAACCAGTTTAGGCTAAACATTATTTAAACCCATTTGTTGATTTTAGAGAGAGGAAGGGAGGGGGGAAGAGAGAAACATAGATTTGTTGTTCCATTTGTCTGTGCATGCATTGGTTGATTCTTTTAAGTACCCTGAGATTGAACCGGTAACCCTGACGTATCAGGATGATGCTCTAACCCAGTGGTCGGCAAACGGCAGCTCGAGAGCCACATGTGGCTCTTTGGCCCCTTGAGTGTGGCTCTTCCACAAAATTTCACAGCCTGGATGAGTCTATTTTGAAGAAGTGGTGTTTAAAAAATTTGGCTTTCAAAAGAAAGTTCAATCATTGTACTGTTGACATTTGGCTCTGTTGACTAATGGGTTTGCCGACCACTGCTCTAACCAACTAGCAACCTGGCCAGGGCCTAATTCCACCCATTAAAAAAATATATATATTATTGAAAGTGTTAGAGATGTCTCCTTTTTAATTCCACCCATTCGTATGCCAAATCGGAAGTGAAATGTTCTAGGTCATTGTTTTATGTGCACCTGCGTCTGTCTTGATCCCTGTCCTGCTCGTTGCCCCTGTTCCTGCTGGTTCAGAGTCCTTGGTCCTTTAGTTTCTCGGTGGATGGGCTCTGGTCTTCTACTTGCGCATCTCCAGCACAGCCTCTGCCTCTGGACATAGTGCCTGGCGGGAGGCTGGCGGTGGCTGTGCACTGGGATTTCTCCCAAGTGGCCAGAGGCCCCAGTCGCCTGGTGGCACCTTGGTGGACAGCCTGCTCTAGATCGGCAGGAAGGGGGGCTGTGCACACAAGTGAGCAGCTTGGGGCAGGGTGTGTGTGTGGGGGGGGCCTGTTTTGTGCCAAACGGCCTTGGGGGCCAAGTAGGGAAGCTCTCACTCTTCCTGACCTTCCTGTCCTCTTTCCCAGCTTCATCACCTTCCGCTCCTGCGCTTACCTGGACAAGAAGCACACCATCTTCGGGCGGTAAGAGAAGTTGCTGCACGAGGCTGGGGAGTGTTGGGAGGCCCAGCTCCTTCCGCAGCTGGAGCCTCTCTCACGGCCTTTTCCCAAGGCCTGGCCCTGCCAACATCACGCCATACAGAACTGGGACTTGGGGCTCCTATGCTGGGCAGAGGGCCTTGGCTAAGAGCACAGCTCTAGCCTTGCTTGGTGGCTGTCCTGCCCTGGCAGCCCCCTCAGGTTCTCCTTTGGAGATCCCGAATCAAAGGTCTGGCGCCATCCCTCTCCATCCTGGGAAGGCCCAGGTGGAATTTCCAGCTTTGTGACCTTACGGTCCCTGTCGCACTCCTCACTCAGCTTCGTGGTTGTAGCAAAGAACAGCCACAGCTGGAAGCAGCGGGGGCTGTGTCCTCAGGCCCCTCCTGTGCTGGCCCGCTGGTCTTCCTGAACCTGCGCCCTTGCCTGCAGCCCCTCTTCCTGGCATGCTGTGGGACTTGGCCTTTGGGGGTACCCTGAGCAGGGCCTATTCAGAGGCACCCTTCCCTCTGCTGCAGGGTTGTTGGGGGCTTTGACACACTAACAGCCATGGAAAATGTGGAGAGTGACCCCAAAACCGATCGCCCTAAGGTATGTGTGCCCCAGGAGAGAAAGGGGCTGGCTCGTCAGGCTGGGCCGGGCAGGCATGGGGTCCTGTCTCCCGCCAGCCCTGCTCACGGGTTCCCTTTGCTGTAGGAGGAGATCCGTATCGACTCCACCACGGTGTTTGTGGACCCCTACGAGGAGGCTGATGTTCAGGTGAGGAGTGTCTGGCCACAGGGGGAGGGCTTCGGGGAGCCCTATCCAGCCCGAGGGGCTCCTGGTCAGCCACACCCCTGCTCCCCCACAGATCGCCGAGGAGCGGAAGAAGACGCAGCTCGCGGAGGCAGCCCCCGCAAGCACAGTGAAGAAAAGCCAGTCCAAGCCCGGGAGCCAGGGCCCCCCGACCTACCGCCAAGGGGTGGGCAAGTACATCAACCCGGCAGCCACGTGAGTGGGGTGGGACCTGGTGCCCGTTTCCAGGGTGCGTCCATGTGCTTGCCGATCTGGGGTTGAGCTGGGAGCGGGAGCTGGGAGGCCTCGGTGCAGCTGGAGAGCTCAGACTCAGGGTGGGGGTGCTGAGCAGCTGGCGCCTGGCTCTTTTCCCCAGGAAACGTGGAGCTGAGGAGGAACCATCAACCAGCGCCACAGTCCCCGTGGCCAAGAAGAAGCCCAGTGGCGGTTTCAAGGATTTCAGCACGTGGTAGCAGCAGGCTTGCTGCTCGGACCCGGTAGGGATGCAGTGCTGGTGCCGGTTTCCACTCCCTGAGGTTTCTGCCCACATAGGCCGGCCCTTGCCTGTTGCTTGGGTTCCCTGTCCTGCCCCAGGGTCCCGTGGGCCTTCTCACCCCTCACCAGTGCAGTGTCCTGGCCCCAGCCAGAGCCCACATCTGGGACCACTGTTATCTCCTGCTCCCAGTTTTCTTACCAGCACCTCCCACTTCCATCATCTTCTCGGGACTTTTTAATTCCATGTGGTCTCCGTCCAGCGGCCTCACCCCGAACCTTGTTAGAGGCTGACCTGGAGGTGGGGCTTTGAGGTCTGTGTCCAGGGAGCTTCTGACCCGGTGATTTGAAGACCCTGGACTAGAACCTAGATGTTATGTCCCAAAACCTTTCTGCCCCCCTCTTGCTTGGGTTTGCTGGGTCCAGCTCAGCAAGGGTCATGGGCAATCACAGCCATGCCTAAGGCATGCCTACTCTGGGTTCTACCCCAGGACCGCCCGCCTCTCAGGCTGGTGACAAGACCACAACCGGGTGAGGGCAGCTGGCTCCTGAAGGATGTGCCCAGGCCCCCGCCTCCTTCAGGGCCTATCCTTGTACTCAAACCTGGCTATCGGTCCCAGCTCTTAGGACTTTCGGGCAGCTATACCAGCATGTCCTAACTTAAAGGTCCCTTCCCTGACCCTGTTTTTCTAAAAAGCTTCCTCTCGCCCACCCAGCCTTGTTTTCTGTTCATTCTGCAGCCTGTGCCTGCCCGGCTTCCCTTCTCCTGACTTTGACACTACCTCAGCTCCCCTGAAGTGCCTGCAGCAGCTGGGGACAGCTGCCTCCTCCCGGAGCCGTCTCCTCTACCCTGGGGCTCCGAAAGGTCCCTGCTCCCCTCACAGCTCTTCTCAATGCTGAGGTCCTTGGGTCGGCACAGCCCACCACCACCTCCTGCTCAGCACACAAATTCTAGCTCCATTCCATCCTTGGTTTCTCACCCCAAACCTCAGTTCTGTAAGTCTCAATGGTTCTTACTTCCAGAATGCACCCTGGCTCTTCTCCGAGCTCTGATGCTGAACACCAGGTCCCAGCCCGTGTCTCACCAGCCTCCTCCTCTGGCCCTCGTACACGGCCACACCAACGCGGAGTCATCTTCCCACCGCTGCTGGCCTGACCGTGGCTCTTCACTGTGCCTGTCTCCCTGCTCGTCAGCACCTTTAGTCACAGGGGTCTCGAGCACACCACCCTCCAAGCTACAGACATCTGTGAACTCACTTGGGAAAGGCTGTACCAGCACGATCTCCAAGAGCCTGGCAGACCCAGGAGGTGGCAGCGGGCAGGTGGGTGTGTGACAGCACAGGGCCCGAGCTGCCTCTGGAGGAGACCCTGTGCTCCGTGGGAGCGGCGTGGCCTCGGCAGCAGAGCCAAGCACTGTCTACTTCAAAGGAGACACTGGACAGGGAAGCTTTATTTCTGACCCTCCCACAGGCGGAGGGAGGCTGTGTGCTCGCGCTTGGCAGTGCAGCTCCGAGGGGGGACCTCCGGGCTAGGCCGGCTGCAGCCGCACGGAGCAGCCCCCAGTTGGCCAGAGCCTTTGACAAGGGAGGTTTACATTCTGTAGGTTATTTTGGAGCTTAAATTGTAGTTTTCCAGAAAATAAAAGCACTTGGATTTTTTAAGTACCTGGTGAGGTCATCAGGTAAATTAAAAGACTTTTGAAAAATTCCCATTTCTGATCCTTGCTAATATCTGACAGATGCCATCAAGTGTTAAGGTATAAAAATATATACAATGGCAACAAGACTAAACCACGTTTCTAAAGCAAATGAACTGAGCCAGAGGGCATGGCACAGTTTTAAATTAAATGCATTTATAATCCTGGCATCACCTCCCCCTCAGGGAAAAAATACTTTAAATAAATAAGAGTCGGGATGACATTTACTGTTGAGGCATTTGAGAAGGTGGAACATACCAGCACGTAGTTGTGGCTCGTGGATATCCTTCCCGGAAGCCAGCTCAGTTCATTTGGTTTCAAAAGGAGCTTGGGTTTTGCAGAAGACCAACAAAAAGTGGTGAGAATATTTGTACCAATTATATTAAAAAAAAAATGAACAACAACAAAAAGTCAAAAGACCATGAAAAAGGTTTCAATGCCATCAAAAAGACGATACAAAACCAAAGTGCTCAAATCGAAGGAGCAGTAAAATTGCCCGGAACATATAAAAGCTTTAAATATAAGTTTCGTATATACAAAAACTGCTCAGAAGTTTAGATTCAGTTGCAGCAAAGACCTGGAGACGCGCAAGAGCCGCTGCCTGGGCCAGGGCCGGGGCCCAGCGCCACTCCCTTCCCTGGCCCACGGAGCCTAGGCTACAGCAGAGGCTGGTAAAGGAACCCCAACAAGAAGGGCGTGTCCATTTCGGCCATATTTTCACCAGGAGTACTCACTGGGAAGGCTCCCTCAGTCCCTCCACGTTCCCCTAAGGACTGAGCTGCAGGTGTTTGCGGTTTCACGTGCCAGCGCGAGCGCGAAACATCTTCACATCTTCAGGTTCACTGCTCGCTGGAGGCCTGGGGCGGCACAGCCGGACCCTCTCTCGGATACACGGCCGGGCTGGGGGGCCCAGGTCTGGACACCAGGTCGGAAGCAGCGCCAGCTGGAGCACCTGCGCGTGCAGTGGCTTCCACAGCTGCGCCAGGACCGTCCTGCAGCCGAAGACGCGGCAGAGGCTCCTCGGGCAGTAGCCCACCCTGCTGTCCGGCTGCCGCATCCCCTGTGTTCCAAGGCTTGAGACTCGGGCAGAGGTGGTGCCAAAGGGAAGCTCCAGGTGAGCAGCTGAACCAGAACCGGGCAGGGAGTGCCTGCGAGGCCAGGGCTCTGGGCTAAGGGAAGGCTGGAGTCGGGGCTCGTGCTCGCTGCCACTGGACTGGCCATGCCTACAGGCTGAGAAGCACCTGGGCACGCTGCTCCCCCCGGGGCCCTTTTTCTGCCCTTGGCACCGGGATCCAGTGAGCCTCCTGCCACGGTGACCGCACACCTGAGCAGCAGGCTGGCCCACAGGCTGGAGTCGGGTTTGAACATTGAAATAGAAAATGTATTTGGGAACATTTTTTATCTGAATTCTTTACACATTGGCCAAAACCTGTGCAGTGCCCACTGCCTATAGAAGCATGGGTGGGTCAAATTTTAAGTGGCGGCTCAGGACCTAGGACACTGCCCAGGCCCTTCTGTGACAGCCTATGGGACAGAACCAGGCAAGGCAGGGGGACCCGTTGAGCAAAGCAAACATCTCATTTACAAAGTTTAAACCTGTCTTTCGACTTTAACCTTTTTTGAAAACATTAAAAACAGTCTACCAAATCTCAAGTTTGAAAGTTTATCCTGTTAGTTCTGGCCTCTTTCATATGCAAAAATAATAATTTTTCTTCAAGTACATCAGAGTAGAAAAGGAAGTCCGATTTACTCGGTCCAGTGTGTTAAATTAGTACTCCATGGACCAGCGCTCCGTGCCTGCCTCCCACGTCAGCCCCACCTCCGGAGCCAGGGTCCGGGACTAGGCCCTGGGTCAGTCTTTGCTAACAACTGCTTCACTTGCTTCCTAGATAAGGAGGCTATTGGCTTAAACAAACAGGATGTTCCATTAAACACATTTCTCTATTTCTAGCTTACGTAAAATGTTACCAATGGTATCTTCTGGTTTTGAGCAAGGCTAAAAAAAACACCCTCAGTGTATAGATTTGACTGCTTCTGGAATATTCTGAAATGAGCACTGCGACTTAACAGCTCATTTGCAAGAGAAATAACCAATTTGTAATTTTGCAGATTAGAAAAAAGTGGGCTGTAACACTGTCCTTCTAAATGACAGGGGTGAACCTGCTCTCTAAGGAGACCCTGTCCCTGTGGTCTATAGATTCGGCTTGTTTCTGTCAAATGTGAAACAGCAGCCAAACTTGATCTTAAAGTCAGAGGTTAAGGAAGGTATTAACTAGACAGATCAGCCATTGGTTGGTTAATTCTTTCTCTAGAATTTGAGACACTAGAAAAAGGTCATTGGGGCATTTCTGAAACGACCACATACATGAAGAGGACATAGACCAAATGGAGCCTTACCCACGGGAGCGGCCGGAAGAGGCAAGGTTCAAGTTCAAGAAATAGTCATCCAGGACGCTCCTGTGTTTCCATTCCATTAAAGTCTCTCGCAAAACAGGATTCGGAAGAGAACAGGAAGCCTTCGCTTTACTCCCAACCATTGTCTTTGATCATGTGGGCGAGCTCAATGATAAATTTCCCTTCCTTATACTTCTGACTGCTTTCAAAGGCGTGTTCCTTGGGGGGAAAGTAGAAACAGAAGGTTTCAGGGAAGACTTTCATTTTCAACTTTGTTGTACTCTGAGCAGAGAAAGTAAGCACGTATGTGGTAGCATGTCTCCCCCAGAGTCCCCTGCACCGCTCGAAGCTGGTGACAAGCCCGTTGAGGGCAGTGCAGGGCTGCCGTGCACGTGTCATCGGATCACAGCTGAACTTGTAGGAACTAGGAATTCCGATCTGTTACTGGGCACCTGCCATGTGCAGGGCAATTCGGAAGGAGGAAGAGGAGCGGGATGCCCCTTCCAGGGACTCAGGGATGAGAAGGATGAAGCAACGGCACTGGGAGCCCGGGACAGTTCAGAGGTGCTGCAGGGAGCGAAGGCCCTTCGTTGGGGGCCACAGGTGTTCAGGGATGGAATGAGCCAAGCAGGGGAGGGATGGGGGCAGGGGTAGATGGGGAGGCCTCCCTAAGCTCGTCTCTGTGAGCTGGGCACTGACTCCTCATGTCTGATGGGGGCGTGGCACACAGCACCGATGGAGAATTCCAGGAGGGAGAGCTGGTTGGGGCCCCACCAAAGAGATTAGGCGCGCAGGAGGCAGCCTGTCAATCATCCTCATCATCGATGCTTCTCCCTGTCTCCCTCTCCCTCCCTCTCTGAGTCAATAAAAACGTATTTTAAAAAATGAACTCTGATGGGATTATACATCCGGGGGAGATCTACGCCTTTGCAAATGTTGTTGCCGTTGGTAAATGTATTGGTCATAGTACGTCTGCGTGTTGTCTGGAATGTCAGAACAAGGCGGTCACTCACATATTTCCACCCGAGCGTGGTTTTGCAGTTCTCACAGTAGATGTCTGCGACGGCGTGCAGGCCGGTGAGAAGGACCCTCTCCTCGGCAGGGCCGCAGCCCACGTTCACCCTGCAGGGAGGGAGGAGCAGGGGCTGGAGACCTGCCGCTGAGGGCTGGCCGCCGGCAGCAGCCTCACCACCACCACCACCACCACCATCACCACCTAGATTGTTACCAGACAGGCAGCAGCAGTTTGCGACTGCCTGCCTTCCCCGGCCCTGCTTACCACCCCCTCTGCCTCCCCAGGACGGCTGGGCTCTGGGCACAGCTCAGTGCTGCTGCAGCAACACCCCCCATCCCCCCAAATGGGAAGGAAGCCACAGCATGTGTGCAGCGGATCCCTCTCAGTGAAGAGCCTATGCCTTCCCAAACTCTAAGACTAGAGAGAGCTCCTTAAGAGCAGGTAAGAGACACTGGTCCTTCTAGACACAGGAGCACCGAATTCCAGCACCAAGCGCTTCAATGGCATAGATGCCACCCCTGGGATCTGCCGCCGGGCAGCCGTCTCCGGGCACGTGGCCGGATACTCACACAGAATTGAAGAGGTAGGCGCGCCCCTGGCTTCCCTGAAAGGACTGAAAGAAGAGCAAAGTGTTAAAATGAGTGCAACTCGCGCTTTGGAATGCAGGTGGGGCACTGTGTTCCAGGTCCCAGTCTGCCCAGGAGCTGCGGGACTGCCTTGCAGAGTGTGGGGCTGCGCTCGGCCCGGAGCAGGACAAGATCTTCCCAAGAGAAGGGACGGCGTCACGGCTGGCCGCCGAGAGCCCCACGGGCACCAAGGGGACGCGCTCATGCTTTTCCATGAAATAAAGTCACAAGATGGCCCCTCCCTGGGGGGAAAGACCGCTCACCCCAGCAGGGTTACAAGCTAAGGAGCAGCTCGCAGCACATTTATGTACCCTGACTTACACGGAAGGGGTATCGGGTCAGTCCCAGACTTCGCTTGAGGTTCGTCTGCTCTGGTGCCAGGCTCCAATGACCAAACAGAACAGATGGACCACAAAAGCCATCAGCGAAATGCAAACCCAAGCAACAACACGGTCTTGGTTCCTTTGCCTATCACCTGGCACTCATTCAAAAGACTGAGGAAGGTTGACTGGAGAACAAGTTGGCAATATCAAGATGTGAAAGGCACATACCGAATGGCCCAGCAATCCCCTTCTCAGAACTGACTGTAAAGAACACATCAGCCGAAACCAGTTTGGCTCAGTGGATAGAGCGTCGGTCTGTGGACTGAAAGGTGCCAGGTTCGATTCCGGTTGAGGGCATGTGCCTTGGTAGTGGGCACATCCCCAGTAGGGGGCATGCGGGAGGCAGCTGATCAATGTCTCCCTCTCATCGATGTTTCTAGCTCTCTATACCTCTCCTTTCCTCTCTGTAAAAAATCAATAAAAAATATTAAAAAACAACAACACATCAGCTTAAGTGTGTAAGGAAATGTGACAAGAATGGTCATCAGTGTGTGTAACTGCAAAAAAACAAAAACCCACCAAAAAGCGAGCAAACAAATGAACTCATTTCACACCCGGGCTCCTGCTCTTTAGGAGGGTGACAGGAACAGATCGGCATGAGTGGGCTGGAAGTAGTAATAGAACACTGCTAAGCAAAGAAAGAGCTGTGAAATGATGTGTCGTGAGCTCTATTTTAAAGTGAAAGGGTGTTGTCATGGACACACACACAACAAAGAAAAATAACCCCCGCCCCCACCAAAAAAAAAAAACAGACAATACACACCAAAATAACTAAGTGATTACTCTAAGGAATGGAGTTGGTATAGGAAGTAGGAAAAAATTCTCTTTTTTTACTTTACACATCCACATCACTTTAATGTGTGATTACAGAGTCCTGGCCGACCATGACGAACACCTTACCTACCTGAGAAGAAATAAACCCCCGTGAGCCCTGGCCGGGTGCCTCTGCTGGCTGGAACTCCCCCTTCACCAAAAGATGGCGGGCTCAATTCCCAGTCGGTGCACATACTCAGGTTGTGGGTTCGATCTCCACATGTGTAGGGGAGGCAACCAATCAACGTTTCCCTCTCCCTTCCTTTCTAAAATCAATAAACATATCCTCACCTAAGTAAACCTTCATTTTAAGCCACAGATCTGGGGTTGCTACTGATGCAAATTGAGCCTGAAACTAGCAGTTTTGATAGAAACATACAGCTTTCAGACCTAACAAGAGGTCTTCCCTTAAGTAACTTCTTAGAATGAGCAATATTATTTATGTCCAATTAAGGATTCATCAGACAAACTTTTCATACATCCCTATCGACTTTCAATTTTCTAGATTGATTTCCGAATTTTCACCTATTCTGTGAATCCTCATTTTTAAAAAAATACTATCCTCTTGGGTTTTTAGAACACATTTATTTTATTGATTTCGGAGAGGAAGGGAAAAGGAGATAAAACATTAATGATAAGAGAGAATCATCGATCAACTACCTCCCATACCCCCCATAGGGTATTGAGCCCCCAACCCAGGCATGTGCCCTTGATCGGAATCAAACCTGGGACCCATTGGTCTGCAGGCCGATGCTCTATCCACTGAGCCAAACCAGCTAGGGCTGAATCCTCCTTTTCGATACAAGATTTGGATCAAAGGTGTAATCAGGTCTGTGGCTCAAATTAAAGCCAGTCTAACTACAGCGGCTCTGCAAACTGCTGTAAATTAGAGCCAGATACATATTTTAGGCTGTGGGACCACATACACTCTGTTGCAACTACTTGTGGCACCAAAGCAGCCGCAGATGATACGTAAAACGACGAAAACAGTGCTCTGCCCGATGTGGCTGGTACGGGGTTCCCTTCTGACTAGGCCTGCCTCCCCGGAGGCTGCCCTGGGCCCGCGTTGCTTGTGAGCGCACAGCCGGACCCAGAGGCCGTGACCCCGCAGGACCGCCCTCCAGCCTCGGAATTTGGTTCTGCTGGATGTGACGTCCGACCGTGTGCCGCAGGACTGTTAAAACATGAGCGCGTGGCCATTTAGTCAGGGGCACTTGCCTCTCTAGGTTGTCAGATTAAAGAATGACAGCTAACACCACAGCTGTCCAGTGTGAATGAATCAAAATTATATCTATCTTTTTGTCAGATCAGAAAAACCAAAATTTCAGTAATCAGCCGGTGTGCGCCAGGAGACGGACAGAGGTTGAAAGTCGCTGATACAGGGGAGAAAGCATTTCCTTTCCTGTCAGCTGGAACCCACGTCCGACACCTCCGGGCGCAGGTGTGCTGGGGGAGTTTAGCTCTCAGCACCCCTTCCTCCTCACAGGCTCATTTCCTGCCATGATGCTCCCCCGGCCGCCTCTGTCCCGGGCGGAAATAACCAGCTTCATGGCTTGGGAAGTGGCAGCTCAAATTCCGCCCGGCCCACCTCGGGATGGGTCCGCCACACACTTCACAACAGAAACCATCATGGGTCACAAAGGACCGCCTGCTTAGGGGGCAGGTGCTCAGCAGGGACGCGGCCCAATCAGGAGGCCCCGCGCGGCTCTGCGAGCCTCAGGTCCTTCCACTTCCGGCCTGAAACCTCTGCCTGGACAAAGGGGCCCAGAAGCAGAGAGAACAGAAAGTGCCTTACGTTTTTGTTCCGGTCGTGAACAAAATGAGGCCACCCCTCCTTATTACCTACACGGAGCACCGCAGGTCAAGGTTCCTCTCACTGCGCAAAACAAGAAGCCCAGGAGGGCTCCTGCAAGAACAACTTCCTGACGGACTTTGTTTTCAAGAGTGAGGTTCCTGTGGCCCAGGAAACAGATCTGTGAGGGTGGGTGGGGGTCATGACCTGTGAGGGTGAATGGAGGCATCATGACCTGTGAGGGTTGGTGTCATGACCTGTGAGGGTGGGTGGGGGTCATGACCTGTGAGGGAAGAGGAAGAAGACCATCACTGCTTCCCAAGGGATCATTCATTCATCCTGTGTGTGCGGACTGCTTTCCATGTGCCCAAGTGGTTGGCTCTATGCATTACAGGCCACTGATAATGAGTTTGAGCCACCCTGTGACCGGTTTGGCTCAGTGGATAGAGTTCGGCCTTCGGACTGAAAGGTTCCAGGTTTGATCTCGGTCAAGAGCATGTACCTTGGTTGTGGGTACATCCCTAGTAGAGGGCGTGCAGGAGGCAGCTGATCGATGTCTCTCTCTCATCGATGTTTCTTTTTTTTAATATATTTTATTGATTTTTTTACAGAGAGGAAGGGAGAGGGATAGAGAGTTAGAAACATCCATGCAAGAGAAACATTAATCAGCTGTGCCTGCACATCCTCCACTAGGGATGTGCCCGCAACCAAGGTACATGCCCTTGACTGGAATCGAACCTGGGACCTTTGAGTCTGCAGGCTGATGCTCTATCCACTGAGCCAAACCAGTCAGGGCTGATTGATGTTTCTAGCTCTCTACTCCTCTCCCCTCAATCTGTAAAAAAAATCAATAAAGTATGTATTTTTTTAAAATGTCAAGTTTCTATGCAAAAAAAAAAAAAAAGAGAGTGACCCAAGGAGAGGGAAGGGGCCACTCTTGTCCCACCTGCCTGGCCCCTCGGGTCCTGCGAGGGCGCCAGAGCTCTCCTTCTGGGCATCTCCCTGAAAGATGCCATCGCAGCAGGCAGCCTCTTCTCTTCTTCACCCTCCTAACCCAAAAACCTCACTTCTCTCACCAATAGTGTCCACCGGGTTCCGGGCTTCCTGTGTTCCCTCAGTGTGTCTGGTCTCACACAAGCTTACTGTTCTGTCAAGTGACTCCTCTGGGTCTTGGCGATCCCAGAGTCCCAGCCGCCGGCCTTCCCAGCCTGCCCACGGTGTGAAGACCAGGAGCCGGGGTGCAGCCACATCACCACGCACAGACCCCGCCCCATCAACACCGCCCGAGGGCGCAGACTGTTAGGACAGCACACCCGGGAGACCGCGTGAGGGCTCCCTCCACGACACTCAGGAAGGGGGTCGCCTCCACCTCCGCGCCAGCACTTGCCTTGGAGATGAGCTCGTCGTGATTGGCCAGGTGGGCTCTGCAGTGGACACAGCTGTAGGTCCGGTGGCAGCTGGGCAGGTAGGCTTGGAACGTTTTGGACTTGGTCATCTTCACCATCGCGGCGGGGCTCTGCTCGCTCAGCGCGGGGCCGGCGCAGGGGGCGCGGCTCTGCGGGCCTCTCTCACAGAAGCAGCACTGGAAGATGCACGCAAGAGCCGTGGTGGGTCCGGAGGCGTGTGGCCCTGTCCACACAGCGGGGACCAGAGAAAAACGCCGCGACCTGGCGGTGAGTCAGGACGAACAGCGTTAGGGGGAGAGTGCAGGGCGGCGGGAAGGCGTGTTTACGCTGCGTGCATTCTGAAGAATGGGGGCTGGTCCTGGCCGGTGTTGCTAAATGGTTAGAGCATCGGCCTATACACTAAGGGTTCCGGGTCCATTCCAGTCAAGGGCCCCTTCCCTGGGTTGCAGGCTCGATCCCCAGTAGGGGGGCATGCAGGAGACAGCCGATCAATGATTCTCGCTCTCTTCCTCCTTCTCTGAAATCAATAAAAATATACTTTTAGCCGAGACCGGTTTGGCTCAGTCAATAGAGCGTCGGCCTGCGGACTGAAAGGTCCCAGGTTTGATTCCAGTCGAGGGCATGTACCTTGGTTGTGGGCACATCCCCAGTGTAGGGCGTGCAGGAGGCGGCTGATCCATGTCTCTCTCTCATTGATGTTTCTTTCTATCCCTCTCCCTTCCTCTCTGCAAAAAATCAATAAAATATATTAAAAAATATATATATATATACTTTTAAAGAAGAATGGGGGGGTGGGCAGGACTGGAAGTTGAAAATCTAGTCCTGCCATGTTAATTGTACATAAAAAGAACACCCAGCCTGGCCGGCCTGGCTCAGCGGGTGAGTGTTGATCTATGAACCAAGTGGTCACGGGTCGAACCACATTTCCGGGTTGCGGGTTCGATCTCCTGTGTGGGGCACTCAGGAGGCAGCTGACTCACGGTTCTCTCTCATCATTGATGTTTCCGTCTCTCTCTCCCTCTCCCCTCCCCTCTGAAATCAATAAAAAAATATTTTTTAAAATACTAATACTTAGTCACTGTTCACTCATTCTAAACTGAGTTGAGTGTGGCAGGTGAACTACTCTGACACACAAAAACTTGAGAAAAACAGCTCTGCTGTGTGTGGCTCCGGGAAAAGCCAAAGGGAACAGCAGCCCCCGAGGCTCCCGTCCGAGCGAGGCGACAGCAGCGTGGGAACACCTTGTCCCAAATCATAGAATGAGTGGCGCAAAGCACCACAACACGTGTGAATAAATGATGGACCCGCTGTTTTGTTTTGTTTTGTTTTTAATATCCTTAAAATTAACTTTTAGAGAGAGGGAAGGAGAAAGAGAGAGGGAGGGAGAGAGAAACATCACTGGGAGAATGAGACACCGAAGGGCTGGCTGCCTGCGGCACCAGCCCCAACGGGGACCGAGCCTGCCACCCGATCGGTGTCCTGAGTGGGAACCACACCAGCACCTGCAGCGCACAGGAGGGCACCCGACCACCTGGCCACACTGGCCAGGGCTGGAGCCACGGGCATTCGTCTGTATCCGTCCAGAAGGAAACCCGGGTACAGAGTAAATGATTTTCAACAAGGACACCAAGACCATTCAGAGGGGGAAAGGCAGTCTTTTCAACAAATGGCGCGGGGAAAAGTGGAGACCACGTACAAAGAATGAAGTTAAACCCTTCCCTCACACCGTATACACAAATGAACTCAAAGAACATCAAGATCATAAGTGTAAGCCCTAGCCGGTCTGGCTCAGTGGATAGAGCGCCGGCCTGCAAGCCAAAAGGTCCCAGGTTCGATTCCAGTCAAGGGCACATGCCTGGGTTGTGGGCTCCATCCCCAGTGAGGGACTTGCAGGGAGGCAGCCCATCCAACATTCTCTCCCATCATGGATGTTTCTCTCTCCCTCTTCCTTCCTCTCTGAAACCAATAAAAATTCAATTTAAAAAAGACATAAATGTAAGAAATAAAACTGTAAAACTCTTAGAATAAAATATAGCAAGCATTTTTATGACACTGGATTTGGCACCAAAAGCACAGACATGCTGTGGATTCACGGAAAGTAACAAGAGGAGAAACGGGGCAGAGGCGTTACATGTGAACAGGGAAAGACTGAGGACTTTTCCGAACTGAAGACACCAAACCACAATCAAGAAGTCCAGTAACTCCAAGCAGAATAAATAACAATAAAGTCACATCTGGCTACATAATAACACTGCAGAAACGCAAAGAAAAAGGAAAAGAAAAGCCTTATTAGCATCCAGAAAAGGAGGGAAAATTACTTTCCAACAGAACAACTCCCCAAAGACACCTCTGGAACCAGAAGGCAGTGGGGTAACTGCAATCCCAGAATTCCACATGCAGCGAAATCCTCTTTCAAGGATTTGGAATATGATTCCAATAACTAAAAAGCCTGACCTCGGAAGTTCAAGGATGTGCTTCAGACAGAAGGAAAACAACTCTAAAGGAGAAATGCCAAGTACACAGCTCGGTAAACCTCAGAGGGAGGGCGGGG